>JANHFX010007424.1:0-52808 GCA_027560015.1 Chloroceryle amazona
ACTGCTGTCGCTCCCGCCCCTCCGGTTGCGTTTTGTCGGTGGTCCGAAGGCTCGGCAGCCCCCTCGGAGAGGGGGTGGCCGGGCCGCCGCGTTTCCGGTGGCTCCTTGTTGAGGGAGGAGGAGAAGGCGGTGGCAGCAGCGGTGGCCGGGGCTGGGCAGATGTGATGAGCAGCGTGTGGCACAAAGGAGCGCAGGCTGCTGCTGCCTGCGCTCGGGGGAGGCTTCGTGAGCAGCTGGGATAATTTGCTGGAAAATTGAATTTGGGGGCAAAGAGAAAATCAAATCAGGGATGGAAAAGTGCTAAGAATGCTGAACAAGGACTTGTCCTAGAAATAGCAGATGAAGGCTGATTTCACTGCTGTGGAAACGGCAGAGCACGCTGACCTGCCGTGCGAGCAGAGGGAAAAGGATGTGAGGAGGTGGTATAAGGTATCAAGGCCTAGCAGGTGCTTTTGGGTTTTATCGCAAACCTGGAGCCAGAGGGAAATGAAAGCTGGGGAAATGTACCCAGTTTCCTGCTCCCCTTCATGGAAAGGCACCATTGAGAGCCATTCTTCATCATGTAACTTAAAATTTCCTCTGCTTTATCACTGAATTTGGTCCTTGGAGATGGGTTTAGGCCCCACTGTTCATGAATGCTTTTGATGGCATTGCCTGGCCCCAGGTGGAAGGCAGTGTCCCATCTCTGGGACAGCAGGAGTCACAAGGTGACACTCCCCTACCCTGAAAGGGGGACAAGGACAGTACCCACAGCAGCGCAGGGGCAGGTCCTTCACAACGCTGGTCCTTCCTTGCAATGCACCTTCAGGAATATTTCAGGATTACAGTGAAGGGGCCCTTCCTGGCTAGGGCTGCTGTTCAGCAACAGGCCATGTTTATTTGGATGACAACCACTCGCATGTGCAGGGGTATTCTGATCACTTAATAAAAAAAAAAAAAAAAAGTGAAGAAAAATGGAAGTTTGCCAGTTCCAGCAAGAATTTAGCTGGCTTATCCACAAATAGAAAATGCCATTATAAAACAAACCAACCAACCTGTTAAACTGGAGCTGGTGGCCAGAAGGCTGCTAACCTTTGGTAAAGCAGTTGGCAGCTAGACTGTTACTGCTGCTTAAGGTGAATCAGAAACTGCATCTAGCTGCAACAGGTCTAGGGGAAAACAGACAATGAGTACCAGAAGGAATTTCTGAATACAAGTTTTCTTCTTTTTGTGTTTATGTTTTGGTTAATATACCACATTTAACAGTTTTACTAATTTCCTTGGGTTTAGGAATGAGCAATCCCATGTTTTATGGACATTCTAAACCCTGCTGTAGGAAAGGTGTCAGGGTTCCAAAACCACCTGTGTGCAGTTTGTTCATGGCCTGACATCAATAAAGACATAAAGAACAAAACACCATCTTGTAACTACTGCAAAATTGGACATAGAGAAGCCAATCCCCACCCCAAGAATGTCTGTTTCTCTACTAGACAATTTAGATTGGAGATCAGGGAGTTGTTCTATTTCTTAGAAGTGTTAATGCCAACCTCATCTGTGAATTTCTCCATAGAATAAATAAAATGTAGAATCATAGAGTCATTAAGGTTGGAAGCAACCTCCAAGGTCATCAAGTCCAATCATCTACTAAATATTACCAGGACAGCTAAACCATGTCCTGAAGTGCCACAGCTACACGTTTTTTAAACACTTGCAGGGATGGTGATTTCCACCACCTCCCGGGGCAGCCTGTTCCATTTAAGCCCGTTTCCTCTTGTCCTCTCACTAGTTACCTGGGAAGAGAGGCCAACACCCATCTCACTACATCCTTTCAGGTTGTTGTAGAGATTGATAACATCTCCTCTCAGCCTTCTCCAGATTAAACAGACCCAGGTCTCTCACACACTCATAAGACATTTTCTCCAGACCCTTTACCAGCTTTGTTGCCCTTCACTGAATTCACTCCAGCGCCTCAATGCCTTCCCCATACTGTGGCACCCAAAACTGAACACAAGCTGCAGTCTCACCAGCGCTGAGTACAGGGGCACGATTACTTCCTTACTGCTGCTGGAGACACTGTTTCTGACACAGGCCAGGATGTCGTTGTCCTTCTTGGCCACCTGGGCACATTGCTGGCTCATGTTCAGCTGGCTGTCCACCAGCACCCCCAGCTCCTTTTCTGCCGTGCAGCTTTCCAGCCACTCCACCCCAACCCTGCAGTATTAGCAATGTGAATATTCACAGAAGGCGTGTCCATCCTGAATTAAAAAAAAAAACAAAAACAAAAACAACAACAAAAAACCCCAAACAAACAAAAAAAACACAACCAAACATAAAACTGTGATTCTATCTTCTGCTGACCCAGCAGTCTTCATGTAGAAGAATCTGCATTAGAGTTGCAAGCTTCTTTTATATGGGTGACCATCAGTTGATCACACCAGTCCTGTCAGACTGATGAACTGAATATGAACAGGTGAGCAAGATTTCTTTGCCTGTCAACCAGCAGCTGTAGGAATTGTCTTGGGCACAGCTGTTCTAAATCACAGATGTTGAAGTCTTCCTCTGTTTTGCTGCTGGTAGCAGAACACAGCTTGCTGCAGCTGATTTTCTGGTGCTTTCAAGCTAGTTTTGAGGGTCGTATAAAAAAGTTGTTTAACTCCAAGTAAGCATAGAAGAAGGAAGTCTTTTGCACAAATGGTGAAGATCCTCAATCCAGTCCCTTTAATGTAGCAGAATGGAATTGTAGAAGTTCTAGTTCTGCAGCAAAAGGATTCCTTTGATGCAGAGAATGTGGAATAAGCTTTGTAGAGATCTGCTGGACCCCAGTTCTGAGGAACAGGGGTTCTAGATGGAGGTGCTTTGGAATCCAAGCAGCATCCTGCCCCTAGAATGACTCTGGGAGGACTTGTGCAATCTAGGCAAGCTTTTGCATGGCTACAGTAATTTAGCAAACCTACCAGAGGATTTGGAGTAATGTGGGCTCTGGACACCAGGGAAATTTTTTAAGCCAATTTCGTATGTATTATTTAAGGATGACAAAGATCTTGGTATCACCCATATTCCCAAAGCAATTGCAGTCTGTTCATACAGAACCCCTTCAGTATCAAGAAGATTTCAGACAAGCTGTGTTGCTTCATTGTTTTTCCACTTATTCAGTTTGTGGTCAGTGCAGCTATTCTGGGTTATTTATAAATGTTTTCATTCCTGGTTCTCATCTACTAGCTCTCTGTTTCAAGTGAGTGGGAATGCATTCTATGTGTTGTTTTGAAGAAGAATTTTTTTCCAAAATTTAGAGTGTGACATAGCCTTTTCTAATCCCACAGGTAAAATCCAGCCTTGTAAAAATGCACCTGCCCAACCTCCCTTATTGTTGGAGCCACCTACTCAAGTCTTCATTGAGCCAAGACCACATGGGAAAGGAGAGATGAAGAACTTGTAGAGAGGTTCACAAGTGGCAGGTGACAAAGGCTCCAGGACATCCTGCCAGTCCACTGTAGGGTGAGGATCAGATAGGCTGGGCCATTCCCCCCCTCCCACTACTGGGGGTTCACATTAATCAGTAACTCTGTTTAGTCCTGGTTATGCGACGTAACCCACTATGGAAACAGCATTCAAGCCAAGAGAGAACTGGCACACTTCAGCTTCTACAAAGGAGTAGGTAGCTGCTAAAGCATGTGTTTGTCATTCACACAAGGACTCCAGCTTCAAACTGATGGGCACTTTTTTAATGTCTTCTGCTTCTCCAACAGTAGAATGCTCCACAGAAATAACTTGGTCCATGTGAATTTCCATGACACCATATTCCTCTTGAGCACAAACACCTTCCCTGAATGGAAAGGGTTTGTTTTAATAAGGAATAATGATAAATAACCATTTAATGCTGTAGCGAATGCTATGTAAAATTTCATTTACATTCCTGTTGCACAGTAATGGCCTTATTTCCAGAATCTGTAAGACAGCAGAATAAGTTGCACAAAGCATCAAACCTTTTATAATTTTACAAAACATGCTGGTTTGTGCCCGTGATAGAAAGGACGAGAGGAAAAAATACCTCCATCAAGCTGTTCTTCCTGGTATATTTAGTGTATATTCAAGCGCTTCCTGGAATATTTAGAAACAACCAAATGACAGAAAAATATGGTTTCTAGTTAAGGTCTCTTATTAACACTTTGTCTGAGTGCAGAATAAGGAAATAGGAAAGATTCTACAGAGAATAAATGAATATTTAACAAATCCGAATGAAGATAAATTGAGGAAATCCTGTTATAAAGACAAACAAATACATCTTTATTCTTTATAGCATAGGCAATAGCTCCACATTGCACATGACAAGGTATCCTTTATGTAACAGGGTGAATGTGTATTGCTAACCGTGTGGAATAGAGTTGAATTGAGAAAATATATTTTTAAATTTCCATAATGGAGCAAGGCAGCATGTCTGAGGTTACTCACATTTTAGATTATTATTACTGAAGATATTTTTTACATCATTAGTTTTTAATATAGATGCTGTTTGCTTCCACTTTACAATTTATTCTAGTTTAGACTGACGATACAATGCGTGCTTGCATGGAATGCATGTTCTGTTAGAATTAAGCAAGTATTTTACTGAATCTTACACCTATATCTAGTAGAAAAAACAGGTTTTTACATTTTTCATTAAGCAGACTATCTATTTCAGTCTATTTCCTTGGGGAAAAAAAAATAAAGTCAAGGTAACAAAGTCAACCTACTATTTTTTTTTTTTTTTCATAAATTTGGACGGTTCATTTCTTTCCCTGTCCTTTACACCTATGTATAGATCCATACATTGTTTTGTCATACACACAAAGAGAGGAGAGTGTAATGCTGCAGAGGTAGTATTACATAAAACTGCTGTGTGAAGTTTAACCACTAGGTGGTCCTTAATGACATATTTAAGAACATTGGTTCAGGTTTAGAGTCTTCGTATTTAAGGACAAATACATTCAAATAACTGTTTTAATACAATACCATAATTAAGCAGCTATCTCTAAAGTGATTGTAAACATTTTGCTCTGTCATCCCACAGTCAGTATATATTCATCAAAAATAAATCATCTGAAGAAGATTCTGCAATTCTGTGATCTTATATTTCATACAAGATTCTACTATGTATGGAAGACCCCAGACGTCTTAAAAAACAAGTCAATCAAGTGATTTTCAGCAAGGCTACAGAAGCAAATCCTGTGTATGTGAAGAAAACCTCATTTGTAGCTCACATACTCCAGGGATGCTAAACACTTTGAAGTAATGCATTTCATTGGCACTGTAGTGATGTTGTCAAAAATAAAACAATAATAATATTTAAAAAGTCAAAAATAGCACTGGCATGGCTGTAAACAACAATATATAGCACTGACAGGAAAATACCTGGATTCTAAGCACAAGACTCCTTTACTTTGAGACAGCTTGAGATTAAATCTGCAAATCTACCATGCACCTCAGTCTTCCTATAGAAGGTGAAACACCATCAAAACTCAGCTAGTGTGGAGCCACTGTGAGGTGTTTTCAGCAAGTGACTTCCCTGGCAACTAGATCATACAGAGCCACCTATTTTGCTGTTATTCCCACACCTGAAAGAAGCATCATCATTACAGATGGCACACGCAACTGAAGAAAAGTCCATTCAATGAACGTTGTGGAACAGAAGACATTCTAAGAACATCCACTATCAAAAAAACTGAGTCATAGCAACAGCAATAAAAATTTTTCTCACACTTTGAGCTTTAAGGATAGCAAAGTACAAAGAAAAAAATGTAGCAATTTACACTTGCTGAACAGGCAATGATTCTGAGAACCAGGTAAAAATATCTGTGTCTGCTCTCACATATGCCAAATGATCTTGGTAGACACATTTTGCAAGAGTTTAGAAGATAAATGTAAGACATTAAACTTTTCAAACATTTAAAAAAGTTATATTCTATGAAAAGATCTGCAGCCATTATGGGCCTTTTTTTATTATGTTGCTGTAGTTTTTTAGTGTTGTAATGGTAAATTTCTAAATACATTGTACTAATTTCCATATTCATTTTCAACTCAGTTCTCATTTCAAGTGTGTATAGTATGATTCCATTGGTCTTCACTGATTCATAGAAAATGTAGTGTGGATTGTGTCTTTTTATTAATGAAAGGAAAAATAAGAATGAAGTTATAAAATGTAATGAGGTTTAGAAATGAGTTTGCTTCATCTTGTAGCAGTTCTGCTGCAAATTATGACAAGATTGGCAATTTTAAGCTGTGTATTGCTTGTAATACAAACCATGCCTAATGAAAAAATGATGTAATCAAAAGCTGTAGAAAGATGGAAGACTGTATTCCTCTCTTTCCCTGTGAGCAGGGCTTCTTGCTGTAAACTCATTAATTTACTTAGGTATTAGAAGGAAGAAGTTACCACTATATCAGAGTAATTGAAGGGGAGAACAGGTATTTCATTCTTGCTGCTTCTGATATCAAATGAGCTAAAAAGTTCCATCTAGTTACAGTGTTTTCCCAAAATTCATCACCAACTGAAAGAGGGAAATCGGTGCTTGCTCTAGTGACCTTTTGATAGTCCAAGCCAGCTGTTTGATAGGCCATAGAAATTTAATACCAGGTTTTTTGAGTCCAAGCATGCTATGTGATCCTGTGGGCAATGTTTGGGTTGGAAGAGTTACTTGAATTGGCGTAGAGTCAAGACTAAAACCTTCACAGGAATTAGAGAAGATACTAATTTTCATAATTTGTAGTTTATGACAAATAACTGTTTAAAAGAAAGCACGTTAAGAACTCGGCCAGAAATTGGAAAGGTAACTTCAACAAAACCAGTTTCAATATTTGGTGTTTCGGTAAAACTTAATGGAAAAGTGTCATAATGAAGAGAAAAAAGACAAGCCACAGGACAAATAAATAAAAATGCTTTCGCCTTTTTTCCCTGCAACAGTTGTAATACCTCCTATGTGTTCAAATCTTTATGTAGTACAAACAAATACAGCCTTTAATACAACAGTCTTTTCACATTAAGCTTCTGAACAGGGAATTAGCCTCCTACTCCAGCTTCTAACTTCCCCTTCCTGTCCCATATATAAAACAGCTGGGTGCGGTTGTCTGATGAGACCAGCTGCTTTGGTCTCCTCAGCCATTTTACCCCTTCCTGTCTGTTGTGTGAGCTCTGCTCAATTTAGGGAAAAAGGAGGGTGGTGAGTAATTTTTGGTCTGGTTTTTTTTTTCATGTCTGTTTTAATCTCAGTTTTTCTAAGCCTCTTCAAGAAGTCAAATGAGCATTGTGTGTGGTGGATTGGAAAAATTATAAGGAAAATACAGAAAGGGGGG
Organism: Chloroceryle amazona; assembly: GCA_027560015.1. Classification (NCBI taxonomy): domain Eukaryota; kingdom Metazoa; phylum Chordata; class Aves; order Coraciiformes; family Cerylidae; genus Chloroceryle; species Chloroceryle amazona. The sequence goes on from JANHFX010007424.1 coordinate 7,306, forward strand.
CAGAAACCAAAGAGATGCATGGAGAGAAGTCCTAGAGCTGAAGCTTCAAAGATCTTTGTAACTTGCTTTGGTTTAGAGTGAGGTAAAGCTCCTTCAGTTAGATGAAGAAGGGAGGATTTTCAGCCAAGGTGCAAAAGGCTGAGAGCTATGGGGAGTTTTTACCAGTGAAAATTAGACCTGGTTTGAATGTAAAGACTTAAGAGAGGTCAAGGCAAAAAGAATCTTCTCAGATTTATGATACAAAGAAGATAGTTACTGTGTCAGGTAGTTCACTGTGTTTGAAATCAAGAGATGGTGGGAACCCCATAAAAGAGGGGAAGAAGGAAGAGCATACTAAAGTTACTCTGGGCTTTAGCTCATGGCCACATATCCATTAGGGTTTCAGTGGTGCTAATAAAGATTCCTGCCATAAACGTAGGGACTCAACAAACAAGTCCTTAGTCTTGAAAAGAGGTGGAAATACATTAAATGGTAACACAGATGTGGTACAGAACAGAAATCCCCCAGAACAGTGGAGGAAAGAAGGGAGAGTCCTTCTAAAGATCAGTTGAAGAAATAAAGCAATCGGGATATGATGATGTCAATGAAATTAGGAGAGTGAGGAGGTAAAATACTTGTTTGAACACAGGGATTAGAGAGTGTCGAAAATAATAGAAGAAATTAAAATGGAGTAAGTGGCTGTGAGATTTGTCTAGGAAACAGTCACTTGAAACTCTAATGACAGAATCTTTATTGAAATGTGTGGAGGAAAACCAGACTAGAGAGGACCCTAGCTGGAAGTGGTGTGGAAAAAAACCTCTGTGTAATGGTATTGACAACACCGAATGAGCTTAGAGATGAAAGAAGTCAGTGGTTGGTTTTTTGTGTGTTTTAGGAGGAAGAGATTGTTCTATATTTCCATTTTAAGAGAAAAGAGTAAACAAGAGTGCGGCAGGAGCCTTAAGGGGCACGTTCAGGAGGTGGTCTTGGTCTGGCCAGAGGAAAACAAATGACAAACTTGCACATCGATAGTAGAGACTATATGGAAGAGATCTGGGGGAAATCGCTTAAGACAAAGGTAAACTATTAAGAGGAAGACCAAGTTACATTCTGTCAAGCTTCTTTAGAGAGATTGTCAGTTTTGTGCAGTGAAGAAGGCAATAGAGAAAGACAAGATTTGAACTGAGGTCACTAGAGATCGCACTCCAGAGACTTATTTGTGCTGGGAGAGGTGTGCTGGGGTGAGACCAAAAGAGGGAAGAACAGGTTTCTGTTGAGGAAAGTGATTCTGGTCACAGGGTTTTGCCAGAGACATTCTTAAGCACAAGAGCAGGGGCGGAGGAAGCAGATGTTTGACAGACTTGGCGAAGTGGACAAAAATGTCGAGGCACAGAGGAGTTAGGAGAGGGGGAAGGGGGGAGCAGCCTGCAGTGAGGATCAACAGCCTCAGAGGAGGGTGCTGGAGAGCTGATGCAAAGTTGTCTGCCCTTCTCTGATCCTAGGCAGGCCCTGCACTTGAGAAATGTGAATTAGTAAGTAATAAGAAGAATGCATCCAAATATATCAAAGCAACCCGGCGGCATCTGTCTGGAAAAACAATCATAAGGGTAATTTTATAACTGTCAGCGCAACCCATGACATCCGCAGCAAAGAGCCACGTTAGGGTGTGTGGAGAGAGAAGGAATCTCGAGAACGCGGTTTCATTCCTGTGCTTCCCAGCAGACTGTCGTTGCCTGGGGTTGCGAACAGGGCAGAGAGAAGAGAAGGAAGCCCTGGCAGCTGCAAGCAGTGCAGAAGGTAAAACAGTCGCTTGAAAAAAACCCACCCATTACAACAGCATCCAGTTTTCCTTGGGGAAAATAGTTGGTTATTCTTGTACCTAGTGACTTGGTTATTCTTGTACCTAGTAAAGCATCCAGCTGAGACAGGGTGCCCTAGATGTGGGGAAAGCTAAATAAACAGGGTTGCAGCTGATCTGTTTATGTCCACAAAATTAGAGAACAATGGGTTCCAATGACATCATACAACTGTTGTTCACATTTTTTTTCTATGTTTCACAACATTATGGTATTTCTTAGCAGCATGTTTCCCATCAAACATGGATTCCCATTTTATGAACTCTCCCTCATTTTAGTAGGAGAAACATAATTTGGAAAGAATTTTTAGCAGAAAAGCTAGTTCTGTCAAACACATCTGTAAACATTCAGCTCTGCTCACACAGGGGAGTTTCATCTGTAAATGCTGCATCTAGGAGTCATATGCAGAAATGAGGCAGGATATTCTCAGCACCTATTTATAGAAGAATGTGTAAAATACTGTAAACTCTGCCACATGTGGCCAAACCACATGACCCAAATACTAAGCTGCTCACATGAGCCCATGCAAACAGCAAGACAGCTTAAAACCCAACATAACTGAACATGAAAGCATCATAAAGAAACGTGACAATGAATCCTGTGTCATCTCACATTTCATGTGATGCAAATGTGACACCTTATCCCTTAGGTTGCTATCCACTGACTACACTTGGAAGGATAATGCTAGCCAAGGGGAGAAGCTTTTTGTATACTCACTTTGTATTCTTTAAGAACTGCAGACCAAAGTAATGAATGGCATCTTAGACCATTTTTCACATGGGGAGCCAGTGTGTCATGCAAGACTTCTTATTCCATAGCACACTGTTTTTGCATGTTAAACTGTTTCTCACTATCAGAATATGCTTTATTACGTGGCTCTTTTTGAAAGGTTAGTTTGGGGCAAAAGAACGGCTTTGCTGAGCTGCACTGTTCTTAGCATTTTCTATTACAGAAGCAACTCTAACAGCTATTTGAGCATTCTAAGTCCCCTTTCCTTTCTTTCTGACTTTGCCCCATGCTTTCCCTAGAAGTGTGACAATTCCTGACAGCTCACAGAGGAGCTGGGAAAAAGTCCTGGGTTTGCTACTTGAAAACACTTCCAAGGAATTCATTCAAGTGTCAAAGTCAGATTGAACAGTTCCATTGTCTGTTCTATTGTCTGTTCTATTGACCTGTTCTGGTGGCTGCGATCCATCAAGAGCATAGATAGGGTAAATGTAAACTATTTTGTTATGATTTTAGCTCTCAGATGATGAAGCATGTCTTTGCAAATGCCTTTTCCTTCCTTACCACACCTCTCTTGCATGTCCGTACTCTCCATTCTCAGTCCCCACCCCCCTCCTTTTTTAAGACAACCAGTTTTAAGGCTGGAAACTTACCAATGCTTATGTGATGACATCTCTGCTATCAAAATTTTGGATAAAGCACGATGTGGTCCATGATGTGTGTTTCACGTATCCACACTGAGTTCTGTCATACAGTGCATTGTAGAATAGTTGCTGGAGGCTGCGGGCCATAGCCTTGCCTGACCTTGGGACTGCAGACACCAAGAAGAATTGCTGAAGTTTGTCTCTTGCTCTAGCCTGGTGAGATTAAGCACAGGCTTAAGTGTGTATGCTGGGCAAGTTAGGATGATAGCATGGGTTCAGGCTTTAAATACAGCCGAGACTGGGGTGCCTCTGGGTCCTCCCTAGTTACATGTTTTTTGCATGGTAATGCTTCAGCAGGGAACTCCCCCAAAAGAGATATATGGCCTGACAGGCAAGCTTGTGGAGTCTGCTAAAACATTTGTGGGAGTCTGGAAGCACTTTAGAGGCTGATAGATAAGAAGTTAGAAACATCTGAAGTTTTGAGGAGGAAAACAAGATTTATGGTGACTGTGAGGAGCAGGAAATCAAAACTGTTAAGAAATCAGCTTCAGGTCATCATAAAGTTCTGATCCCTAGTTTCACATTAAGGAACAGAATACTAGTAGAAAATCCTGCCTGTGTAATAAATAAAATTAATAATTAGACACTATATACTGCCTTTCATCCATAGATCACAGTGATAAGAAGAACACAGTGAAAGTCTAATTTATTGCAGCTAAATAGTTGACTGTTAAACATTTCTTTTTGTAGAACTGTAAATTCTACCTGCTGACATAAGCTCAATCCTAGCTGCTTTCTGGACTGGATTGTTTTATAGTTTAGAATTAACTCCTTGCAGACATTCTCAAGAATTATTGTTCCTTGCAAGTGTATTATGAAAAGGAGAAATCCCGAAGGAGAGAAAGATAAATAAATTGGCAAAGGACTTTGGCACTAATTGTAACCAGGGCCACTTTTATTGTTATACAAATCAATTGGGACCATATTTTGTGAGTCTTAATTGATGAAAACTGCCATTTTTTTTATGGCAAAACTTGGTCCTAGAATGTGTAATCTTTTAATCACATTATTTGTCTGCCACTATAGGGAACATTTTCTTTAGTACACTAAAAATGTAAAAGCATGTTGCAAGTTGTACCTACTCTATGTCTTTTTAACATAAGCAATAAAATTATGAAGTGCATGTTGAAACAAAATGCTAGTAAGGATTTTTATATTACTTAAAGCCTTTGGAATTTGCCCTATATTTAACCACAGATTTTGGCATTAACTTTGAAAACTTATTAGTCATTTGGTGATCGTTTGTTTTTGTTGTCCCAAACTGAAGACCTGTCAGCTGAGCATCAGGCTCATGCAATGAAGAGGAAGTTTGAAAATTTTTTTTACAGTTGTCCAAAATTGGTTGCCCAAATTATGGGTCAGTGTCTCAAATTACATTTGTAAATATATATTTTCATACTTAATGCATACATCCAAGTTACTACAAAGAATTACTGCAAGCATGAAGCAAGGCTAAGACAATATATTATATTTTGAGAGAAATCCAAAAGGATGTCTTTTGGTGTAGGTTTGTTTGAACAACTAATATGGATTCATGACCCTCAATGTGGCTGGAAGCTGCATGTGGAAGCAGGCCAGAACCCAGATACTTAGACATATCTGACAGCTCAGTGTGATCACAGTAAATAAACTGGTGTCCTTTAGCTGTTGAATCTTTTTAGACAATTGTGGAAAAAAAGTCCTTGATTTATCTAAGTCATTGGTGTTTTTGCTAGACTTCTTTTTCAAGTCTAATGAGACTCATATGAAGAAGTGTATGTCCTTTTTAAGTTGCATATGACATGGATACCGACTGGTGACAGTGCTTATGTTTATTGTGGCCTTGAACAAAAGCCAACCAGATGTTTTTAGAAAGTTTGGATACAAATGTAAACTTTGAAACCTTGTGTCATCTTGAGTGTGATAAAGGTGGGTTAATAGAGTTTGTAAAAGAAGGTCTTCTAAAAAAATTAGATCAAGGAATTTCCCCTGCCACTCAATGAGGTCATCCTGGCAACCAAAATTATTTGGCTAATCAGGACAGCAACAAACATGCACTTTTCCTTCTTACAGAAGAATAAACTGGAATAGATGAGGATGGCAGAGATCTCACAGGGAAGCAGAAGGTCTATTGCTAGCACAAAAGAAGGATTGCAGGAGGAGGTGCTGCTTTGGCGATCTTTTTTTTCAAGAGTGTGAAGGGGAACTTCTAAAAATAGTAAAATATGATCGTCCAGCACTGGCTTTTGTTACTATCACCCACTTCAGTTCTGCTTTCAAGATTTATTATATCACTCTTAAATCTCTTGGAGTCATTACAGTCTTGCCTTTCATCTAGTCTGTATATAAATAATTGATCATCATAAGGATTGAAAACTGTGGAAATGAAGACAGCTTAACACAGATATTCTTTATGACATCAATTACAGGGGGAATCATTTGATGAGAACAGAGAATATTTCAAATGGTACAATAATGCTAGCTCCTAAAATTACTTTGTATTTGAAATGAAATGTGAACACTGATTGGTTCTGTTGCCAGTTTATGGAGAAAGTATATTATGGTTCAATGAAAAAGATGGTTAATTATTTGCATGCGGGGCTTGCTTCGCCCCTCCCCTACTCCTCTTTTACACCAGTGTAACTCGGTTGAATTCAGCTATGTACAAATGGTGTGATGCAGCGGTGAATCAGGCCTGTATTTTGCAAGTAATTTATTGCAGGCATTTGCAGTACTGAGAGAGGAAACATTCAGGCGTGTTCACTGCTGAGATTTAAACTCCCTGAGCGTGCGTTGTGTAGGCAGCAGTCGTGTGCTGGGCCAGGGGTGTTGTGGGGTTAAACACTGAGTACTACAACAGTAGCTGAGCACATTTATTGTATTAAAACCTGGTAACATGCTAAAATACTGTAAACAGCAGCATTAAGTGTGTTGAAAGGAAGTCGAAGTTCAAGTGTTTATTTGGTTTGGTTTGGTTGGTTTTTTTTTAAGATACTTAATGTAGTGTTGACTGGTGAATTTATGTATTTGGCTTGACTGGAAAGGACACTTCCTTTCCCTTTTGTCAGCTGTTGTGTTGATATTTTGTGTCATTCCACTGTTCATCTGTGTGCAGGCAATAGGTGGTTTGGACCAATATTCAAACTAAAGGGAAATGTAGCTGTATTCAGGCCCTCTGGGAAGTGGGCAGTGGTGTCTTGAGGGCTTGTTTTCTTCTGTGCCTCTAGCTGCTGGGAGCATGCTGAACATGTGCACAACAATAATGCCATCTTCTTTGATCTGTCCATGGAAAGAGTGTCATGCCAAAAAAAACCCAAAACACACTGTACTTGAATCAGTGTGAACAAGTGATAGGAACTTTGTTGTAATGAGTACTGAAAAAAAAATAATCCTAAGTGTAATGTGTTAAGAGTTTGCTTTTGTATGAGCCACTTCTAGAACTAGACAACATCAAACAGAAATACTTAATTTAATTGTTTTATGGTGGACAGTCCCAGGAAATAATAGAAACTGAGTTGCAAAAGCAGAGTTAAATGGTGAGCTTGAGTTCCCATGCATCTGCCGAAGAAGGTCTCAATTAGCATGACTGAGAAAGGCAATATTAGCTCTGGGTGCGTTTCATGTGTTTTTCAGGAGAAGTATCTCTAGTTTAAATTCAGATGTGTATCTCTTCCATTACTATCTAATGTAAACTTTTCTGCGACAGGATTGGTGTGGTTATGTGTTGTAACTGCAAAGTTTAGGGAACAGAAATGAGAAAGATTCCAGAAACTTCTGTTCCTGTTGATAGCTAAACATGAGCATTTATCTTGCTGAGGATACTATTCTGCAAAATACTGTAATGTGTGCTTTGAACTCAGAAGGTCTTCAAACTGAAATTGTTTCAGTACCCATTTCCCACAGATAGTGTGTGAATAATTCATGTATAAATTGTGATGGCTGCTCTTTCTATCCTTTGACTCTTGAGTAAATTGTCACGAGAGGTCCTAATAGTTCCTTTTCTTACTGTTATTTACTCCTTTTAGGACATGGAATAATTTTCTAGATTTTGGTATCCAATCAGTTGCATTTAGGTCGTTCTTAATTTTACATAAAGTTAAATGCATGTGATTAATGATAGGGTTTAATTTCTAAGAGTTTGTGATTGCTTTAAGCTAATGAGAACCACAAAGTGTAATACAATATCTTGTTGATTTAGACAGAAGTTTATTTTCTGTATTTCTTAATTTGAGAGACACTCAGGTATGAAGAACAGATGTGCAGATGTTAGCCTGGTGTGTAGCATGCCCAGGGGGACAAGTGTAGGTCAGGGATGATTTTTAAAACAGATCACTTTTTAAGGTGTGGGATGTAGTACCTTTAGGGGTTATCTTTCTGAAACTTCTAGATGACATTTCTAAATTGCTCCTGAGAAAACAAGCCCTTCCATCCCCGTAATATCAAAAGGAAGCTGTGCCTAAGAAGTAAATGTAAGATCTATTCCCACTGCTGACAGATGTAATTTTTGTTGGCTATTTTGAAAAATGTTCAAAGTTGGTTTTCCATTGCAGATCGCAGTGGTATTCTCTGAGAAAACACTTTTAAAGTTGTGTCATCACAGTTACTGACTTCTGCAGCTAAAGGTGTAAGGTTAAAAGTGAGGAAGCTATGGTATGTTCAGTTAGTTATGAGTACTGGTAGACATTCATATTCTAAGGACATATGCAAGAAAAAATTTAAAGGGAAGAAGCAGAGTTTGTCTGCAAATTCAAGGACAAGTTACATCTTGTGACAGTAAGTGCTGAACTTTTTCAGCCGTTAAATTAAGCAGCTAAATCTAATTGTAATAATACAGTCTTTTAATGTCCTTTAGTAATATCTAACCCTGGATCTCTATGCACTTTATAAAACATAACATTATTTTACCAATTGCTGTGGTGTACCTGAGCCCAAAACACCAGTTACATGTCCACTATATCAGGTGCTGTGCAGATGGGAGAAACGCAGAAATTACAGTCATAGCCAGGACTGTACGTTAGTGCACTGCAGTTACAGATTATACAACTCTGCTGTCTAGGACAATATGCAGCTCTGGGTAGAGCAAGCTGCAGGTCTGTCGTTCACTGAAAATTTGCCCATCTTAAAATAATTAGCTGACATGTTCAAGGTGGGTTTCATGTCATCAACTTCAGCTGCTTGCATTTTATTGTCCTGGAGCATGTTCTGAAATGGAGGGATGAACTAGGGGCACCCTGGAGGTGCCTTGATCTCTCCATTAATGCTAAAGGCATGCTGGACATCTGGCTCAGGTGGGAATCCAGTAACTGTTGGATAGCTGAAATTAGTTGAACCTCACCCTGCTTTGGTAAAAGGGGATCAGACTCCCATTGTTATTTCATGGTCACCTTTTTTTCTGAGTGTCCAGCTTGTTTTAGAACCTTCCTCCTTTCAAGGAATGATTGCTTTCCTTTCCCCACTTAATAATGATGACTTGGCTGGCTTACTGTGCAGCTTCCAGCCTCCTGAAACCCATGGGATTTCAGGCAGAAAAGTGTCTTCTAGCAAGGAACTGCACTGGTCAATATTTTCCTCACCAGCAATTTCCCAACTTTTCTTTTTCTCTGCAGAATGGCCTGAAGCCACAAATTTTCACGTGGTTTGACTGTATTGGCTATGTAGGTTATTTTTTAGTACAGTCCCTGTATTTTATCTCCCTCAACTGCATTAAGAAGGAGAAAATAGAAAAGAAAAAAAAAAGCAGGGGGTGATCATGAGTATAGCCCACTTCACCAGGGATGTTTTAGGCTACAACTATGAATGCTTGTAAGATACTTGGAAACCTTGTGCAAGTATAAACTTTGGCACTATCATGTTCATTGAGAGTTTCCAAAGTTGAGCAATATAGTTCTGTCAATAGCTTTTGTGTTTAGGAAGATATGAGCCATCACTAAATTATTGTATGAAGTTAATCCAACTAAATATTTAAAAGTTTGATTGAACTCTTAGACCTATTGGGCTGATATGAATTTTCTCTTCAGCCAGTTCTTACAGCCCAGATTGTCTGGATATCTACATAAAAATGTAACTAATACTGCTGTAAAGAGGAAAGCTGAAGTACCTCCATGGCAGAACTTTCGGAATTGCTCTACTCCAGTTCCTCATCATTGCAAAAATCTGTTCTTGACTTTAAGGGGAGCAAGGTTAAACTAGCACAGAATGTTTTGAAATTTCCAAACTAGTAATTTAATCTTCAGATTAACCATAATGGCCCTCACAATTCTTTTTTTCCAAAGCTGCACTCAAAATAAATGACACGATAGTCCCTAATAAATGGTCCTTAGTAAAAGCAAGTGTTAGGCTTCCTTTGAAAAGTCATTTCTTTCTTATGGTGGTTCTCTGATTCAGCTGTCTCCCCAGCATGCTGTTCTAACAGTTTCTCTCTTCTAGGAATTTGTATAAACCCTGAAACTTGCTGTATTTCTGTACAGCAACACGTGCATCTGTGCATAAGAACATGTGGAGGATAACCTCAGACTTATTAGCATGGTTGTCTTCAGATTGAAAAATACTTTCTGTAGGTTCATTTCTTAGAATCAACTTCCTGATTTCTTGCTTATTAAATCATGTAGTGTTTATGAAATAAAAGACTCCCAGGCTGTCAGTCAGAACTCTAAAGCCTTTAACAGACCATAAATTCACATTCCAATAGTTATAAATAGAAAACACTATTGCAGTGGTTGTAAAACTCTCCCTCTGATGATTCTATGTTGTACTGCACCAACAAATCAGAAAAAGAGATGGTTGGGATACTGTTGTCAACATCTTTTTGCTCAGAATTTCCATCGAGCCAATAAGTGAGCTTGTGATGATGATTTGTAGAATCTGTTATCACCTTTCATCAAACTCTGGGGAGAAAGGAAATACAGGATATTCCAGATGGGAGTGTGGTACATGTGTGTTGAGGAATCTGTTTGTGTTTCCTCTGTTAGTGAAGGACAGTGGGGTGCTGCTTCTTGTTCCATTATTTTTTGTACTAATGACCATATCCAATCGACTCCTGTTAATGTGTTGTAATTTACAATTCTTTTGGGATAGAGTATTCATCTTTTCAGTAATTCTTACTGCTGTTTTATGCTTTGCAACACTCTAGCTTAGAAACTGCAGAAATTGCTCTGCAGAAGAGTAGATTTCCTCATTTAACTGTGATCTAAGGTTCACAGCTTTCCTTTATCTTTTTACACTCTATGTCTCACTAGGCCACTAAGTACTGCAGTGTCCTGGCTAATCAATACTAATAGCATTTTCCGAACACGTTTCCCTATTAAGTTTCTAGTTTCTTTATTAAAACCAGTAGTATTTAATATCGAGAATTAAATCCACAGCGTGCCACGTCTTTTTTTTTTATTTTTCCTTTATAACTACTGCTGTGGAATGGTGTATATCACTTTTAGGTTTGGATGTTTACTCATGAATCATTCAGACTCTTCTCATAGATCAGCCACAGAAGAACATCCATACCGGAGTTGTAAGACTGATGGCAATCTATCGGAAACAGTAAGAATGACACAGCCTGTTGTGGGATGGGCTGTTTAGCTGAGAGATTGAGAAATTAAAAAGGCAACATAACACAAGCTGAGATGCAGAAGCTGGGCAAAAGTTCTTTAAAAAATGCCTGACTGCACGAGACGATCAGTCTACCCTGCTTCTGTCTCCATCAGAGACAGTCAGAGAGACTGTTTAAAGACAGCATGCAAACTTGGCCATTTCCATAGTCTGTTTCCATACTCTCGCAGCTGGTGTACTAGGAATGTTACAGGTGGTATACCTGCACAGTCTTTTTAGTGTTCATGGACCCATTTCCCATGAATTTTCTTCATTCCCACTTGAAACTGTTACTGGCTGCCTCAGAAGCCTTCAGTGACAGCAAGTTCCAGAGCTACACTACTCACTGAATTAATCTAAATTAAATCATTCTCCTATTAGTGTCGCCTTCTACTTTTTCTGGTATTGCAGGATTTCATTCCATTTGATCCTGCTTGCATTCAGCTATCCCCCTTTTTCCTGAAACTGTAAACTGTGATCGTATCTCCTTTTTTACTTTCCGCTCTCAACAGAAGGGTCCTAGACTGTGTAGTACAGGGGTGTAGAAGACACTACATAGATGAGAGAGCTGCTCTGACCCCTTGATGATTTTAAGTGGTCTCCTCTAAATCTTTTGTAACTTCATTACAAAATAAAAAAACCTCTTACCTATGTGCTACAACAAGTATGTCAAGCATGAGAATCTCCCAAACAACCTCAGCAATAAAGGCAGCGACAGTTTACTGAGAGCATCTGTGGTGGCATTATCATCCGTTTTATGCCTTTGTCATCAACTAGTCCCACTAATCGCAAGATAGCTTCCTGCTTCTAATGTGTTCAAAGAATGTTTTATTATCAGTTTGAGCATCATTTACAAGTCACTCTTCAAATTCTGTTTTAGCCTCCTTTATTTCCTGTTTACATTTGAGCTGCTTTATTTTATGGGATTTTTCTATCCTCTCTTCAGAAAGCTTTCTGTTTTGGCTTGTGTTTTGGTTTGTTTGTTTGTTTGCTTTTTTAATGCTGTTCTTCTGCCTTTGAAAGATTCCTTTACTTTCCTATTGATCCATCTGTGCAGAGGGGGTTTGGACTGCTTTGTTTTCTTCTTGGTCTGTGCCACGCAGATTACCTAAGCTTCTAATATGGTGTATTTCCTGGCTATCAGGCTTTCTGCAGACTTTTTGGCTTTTGAACTAACCCTGTCCACACTTATGGAGGGGAGATGGAGTTTTGGTTTTTACATTTTTGTAATTGTTGATTTTTTTTGCAATTCTTTTTTTCTTGAAATTGAATACCCACAAACTGGATTTATTTAGCCTTCTCTCTTTTTCTAAGTTTAAGCCATAGTGTATGATGATAACTAATGCCATTAATTCCTGTTGTCCTGTGCACTGGCTGAGACTGACTCCGATAAGATTTTTTAAGCAGCAAGCATTTGTGTGTCCAGAAAAATTAGATTTCTGTGTCTTAATGAAGCATTAACTCGGGCTGGTGAGGTTAATTGTAATCTCTTTGAATCTGTACCTGACCTAAATTTGCAGCTTCTCTAATTTCATAGAGCTTTTCTTGAGCCAGTGATTCTGGCATTACCCTAATCAGAGGGTTGGTGGCACAGCTATGCTACTGTTACTAACACCCATGCGTTTCACCCACAAGGATTTGTTGTGCTTTTTTTAACCCCCCCATGATATTTTTATGCTGTGCCACTGTATATCCTTCACATATTCTGCCTCTTCCTGACCTGTGTGTTCTGTTCCTATCAAGTAGATAATGCCACATCTCATTACTTGTCCTCCTTCCCTCATACTCCAAGAAGCATATTATATCAGGGTTCTCATTTGGTGCCAAGCATTTTAGCCCCCTCTCTAACTTTTTAGGTTTCTAGCATTAACGTAGAAGTACTTCCAAATATTGGCCTTACACCATTGCTTACTGGTGCCTGTGTCATTCAGCCGGCATGATAGGCAGTCTAATTTACCCTTTTGTATTCACTGAGAATGTGCTGCTTGCTTTTGTCCTGACTCTTGCAGAAATGAGTTGCACTGTAGTTATGCGCACCTCATAGGTTACCTTAGTCTGAACTGAGAGGTCCTGCCCCTATTGGCTTGTCCTCTGTTTTTAGGTTTGATGCTTCTCAAGGACTGTTTTAATTTTCAAAGTGATGTGCTGAGCTTTACAATGAACAGGAATCCCATCTGTACTGCACCGATTTCTTCCAAATGGCTCCCTGGTTCCCAGTGTAGCTGAATTCCTACTGTCTATACCATCATGTCCTCTATGCACTGGCACTCTGGACTTCTTGTCCTTTAGGCCTTATACATGGCCTTTTAGAGGATTTTATTATGAAAGTCCTGACCAACTCCTTTTCAGCAGTCTGATTTTAACCTCAACAACCATCTTACATCACAGTACCAAAGGGAATGAGAGTGACTATAGGCTTTTCCCCTGCAACCTGGGTATTTTTTGAAAATTTCTACCTTTTCACCTGACAGGCATTAGCATGGGGTCTTCTTGGACATCAGAAATCCAGGTATCTGTGCCTGGAAAAAAATAACCCCCTACTTCTAGCTAAGTCTTCCTATCTTTCACAATTCCCTTCTGGTGCAGAAGCATCCTAAGCACAAGAGGACACAGTGACAAAAACTTACACCGTGGATTAAGAAAACAACGTTGCATCCTTGTATCAATTTCTTGACTAAAATGAAGGTTAATTTTACGGTCATTAATTTCATAAACATCTTGTATAAGCTTCTCAGTTCAACTAATATTGCACCACCAGGTAATAAGAGAAGTTTATGTTTGCACTTTCAAGAGAGGCTCATGCGCAGGTTGTCAGGAGCTGTCTTAGGCAATGCCTTCCCATTAACTCAGACTCCTGGGAGTCACTGACTGGGAGACATTAGGTTGGTTGCTTGCACCTGTCCTGGCTGGTGCAAGCAGCAGCAATAACAGGCTTGCAGTAAAGACATATTTAAGGGATCTCTGCAGGAAAGCCACCACTGTCAAAAGATACCGAGGAGGAAAGTGTTTTAAAAAAGGTGTTTCAAAGAAGCAGAAAAAAGGGAAATTGTCCTGCTTTTCAGTGTGAAAAGAAGCACAGCACTTTTGGTAAAATCTTGACAAGTCTGTTCAGGACAGGTGAAGAAAATGAAAGTGAAGGGATAAAGTTCCGCTTTGATGGGGAGCGGGGGTGAGAGACATGGAATGAAAATGCATTTTCATCGCTAACATAGGCATTTTAATTTACTTTGAAAACTTTTGTCATTGACTACAGTAGAAACAGAAAACACAAAATCTCTGAGGAGGTTTAAAAGCAATGCAAATGTTTCAGATTTTCATTAGAGTGTCCACAGACAAAATGGCTTTCAGAACATAAACACCTTATGTGCTTCAGGAGACCAACCTGAAATTTGCCTGACAGCTGAAAGATATTCCCTGTGGGTCCTTTATGCTCCTGTCTGCAGAGATGATTGAGCAAATATGCAACAACAAGGAACATTCTTTACCCTGTGTCTGGCATTTGCTGGCTGATATTTTCAACTTAAGGCAGATATAGTTTGATAATGTTGCTTGCACTGCTCATCAGTATTCATCAAATACGGAAATGACTTCGATAAATACACGTTGCTGCATCTTCAGTTTTTAACAGTAGTCATGGTACATTTTGAGCTTGAAGAACTCAAGTGTGGACTTCTGGGAGGGTGGTAAATCACCACCGGGACTCTGGATAAGAGCTTGATAGTCTCTTCCCGGAGATAGAGTTAAAACACTTCACCTGCAATGTCTGCCTGTAGAGCCTATGAGGATTCTTTACGTAAGGTGGCAGGAGATCAGAATTCAGAAACTTTTCTGCTCTGAAAAAGGAAACTCTTTTTCACCCTAAACAGATGCAGTTTTTATGGGTACTTGATCTATGACAAGCCACATGAGGACTTTTCCTAACTGAGGGCTACCAAGTTAGTGGACAGCTTGGTGGGTGGCAGGGGCAGAGATGCGGTCTCCAAGCTCTATGGACAAACTGAACCTTTCATTTCTTTCACCTGTGGCCGGTTTGATCATGGTTTGTGTGTGATGTCATAGAGATTACTCTATGACAAAAGTGGGTCTGTAATTTGTCTCCTGCTTTCTCTAACCAAATGAAATGGCATTAATGGCCATTTTCAAGACCTGTGTCTTGACACATCCTCATTTTGTCCCCAGCTACTTTTAGCTGATGCATTAGTGATGTTATGGTATCTATGAACGTAATGATTACTTTCTTTTTTAAGGTAAAAATTCAAGCTAGCCAATAATATGTGCATGGTTTTTTAACAATTTTCACATAGCTGGAGTTGCATTTGCCACACGGATGCTTTGTGATCGTGTTTGGGTGAAGAAATGGACAGTGATGCCAGAAGCCAAAGGGAAAATTGATTGTAATAGCATAAGCTGTAAAGAATTTAGGTTTTGAACAGCTCTGTAGTAATGCATTACACATTTCCTGTGGGGGTTGATGTTTGTGCTAAAACCTTTCACTTTTTCTGAATATTTTCATGGATTTACAGCAATTACTTAACTATTTACAAGGAACAAAATGTGACCCCTATTAATCATATATAATCAAATTCAGCATGTTCAGTCATAAAAATTTCAGTCACTATTTTCACTACTTTCATCTTTATTCATATTTTCCAAGTTTGTCATGATTCATAAATTAGTATTTACAGCTACCACGTGCTGGGATCTGAGAGCTTTTTCTTTTTTTAATAGACATTTAGTTTAACTGGTATGTAGCCTGAAGAGATGACCCACTCTAAGCTAGAATTGCTATCTTTCTGGGAAATTAATGTTCATGCTAATTGCAGGACTGACAGCTCCTGGATATTAGAGTCCTTTATCTATAGGAGAGGGAAGAAAAGTAGGGCTGAGGGAGCTTGCACTGTGTCTTGTCCGTGCTGCTTTGCGGGATTGAGGGAAATGCACAGCCTTTAGGTTACTTGAATTTAGTCAGCTCAAACTGCTGCTCTGTAGCAGGTAGGGTGCTGCTGTTTCTTAACTTTTTGAAGTCATTTAGTAGAGGACAACCAAGTACTCGCTTCTGCTGCTTTTCTCCACAGCAGTTCTTAAGATACAGTAGGAACTTTAAATGTGGCTAGTGAATTTGTCACTACGGGCTGATAGCTGGCTCCACTGGTGGTTTGAGACCTGCACGGTGCTAAACAACAGAGACACGCTGTGCTCTCGTGTGTACTTGAAGAAAGGCCATTAAAAGCTGAAATGTCAACAGTGACCCCATGCATCTGTAATAAATGTAAGTTTTGTAATTAGTAGCAAGCTGACTCAGAAGGCTACATATATACTAAGATTAATTTTCACTATAGTGTGCCCAAAGTTCTTGTATAACATAAGGCACCTAGTTAACATCGTCAAGAGAGACTATCAAATTATGGCATGTCTGGCTTGACAACAGAACTCAACTCTAAGATCCTAGTGGCAGCCAGTGTCTTTCCATACATTATTGCCTAAGCTTACCACAGCCTTCAAGTGCAGAACAGAATACCTGTAGAGGCACAGCTCCATTTTGAGTATGTGTCTTTTTGTTCACCTGCTTCATTACACATCAAACTTACTATATAATCAATATTTACAGGGTAAAATAATGCTAATTACATGTGTGTGTATGTGTGTGTATATATATATATTTTACTCCTAAGTACTGTAAGTTCCAGAGAGGTAGCTAGTGAACAGCAGCCTGCAAAAAAATCATGCATTGAAGAACGCTTCTGCCTCTCTGTTTCTGGCTTTACTACTGCCTGTGAAAGGCAGGTGGCTCTGGGTTCATATAAAGAAGCCTCATCCAGGGGTAGCTGACACTGGAGCACACTTTATGCAAAAAGGCGTTTCAAAAGGTTTCATAAAGCACATCTAGACTGGAATTTGGAGTTGAAAGGAAAAAAACTATTATCCCTTGGGTTGAAAAGTGACCCATGGCTTTAGGCATTAGTGATTTTTGATAAATGACCTGGTCTTCCCTCTCCCCGGTGTGGGAGGCAATTGGTTTCCACTGTAAACCTGGACTGTAGACAATTTGCTTTATCGTATTTGTAGCAAAGGTAGCATAGCCTAATGCAACAGAGAGGCAACAAAGCTCTTAAAAATGCCTTCCTCGTGTTTATTTGTAGAAATAATCTGAAATAACAATATAGCACTTCAAATTTGAACCTTTTCTTGCATTTATTAACACGTGATCTTTTTAATTCTATTTTATGAAGTAGTTGTGTTTTCATGGAATACATATTAGCACGATTTTTGGCATGTTATAAATGTGACATTGCTATCGCATATGAACTGTTTTGGTCAAGAGCCATGTTAACTGCCCCATCAATTACACTTCTAAATGCCTGTCAAATGAAAAAAATGCAGCTCTGGGCCCCTTAGGGTTTTTTCCTTCTTTTAGGCAAAGACCTTTTTGTTTTCACTGCTATTGACCTCCTTATCATTCTGGAAATTTTCTTGCTTGGGTTTGTTTTTTTAATGAGAGAAATATCTTTGTGCAGGAAGCAAAAGGAGCATTGTGAAATCCAGAAGTCCTTGGGATACTGAAATCATCAGGGCATTTAGAATTTCTTATGGATGGGTTGCTATTTGTGAAGGCAACAATTAATGTGTTAGGTAGAGTAGCAAAGTTGCAAAGGTAATTGCTATTATATCATCCTATGTGTTAAACAAATTGCTCACCATACTGCGCAGTGTATCTGGTAGCAAAGGTTGCCACGTCAGCCACAGTCAGCTATACATTTGCATATAATTTCCCCTTAGTATATTTTTGTGCAGAATTTTTTTCTGAGAGCCTAAGACAAAATATCTATGCCACTCCAGAACACACAGGTACTTAATTCTGTATGTTCAGTAGACCAAACATTATTGAAATGAATGTGGTGGAACACAGCTGGAGTTAAATGAACTATTGTTCTCACAGGGTAGGCTAGATTAAAAACCACAAAAAAGAAAAAAAGTTTAGTATCTTTTTTTTTAACGTCTCCAACTACAAGCCTATCTCAAGACAAGCAGCTGGCAAACATATGACATTTTTCTCCCCCACAGACCTTATAAAAATGAATTTCACATTCATCCAGCCATGCCTTTCTGAGGGTGCCTGCTGGCACATCTTTCTTGAAGGAAGCAGCCCATCTGGGAGGGTTGTTAGGGGGTTGGCAAGGCACCAGTCCTATTGCAGAGACAGTGCACAATGATTGGGAGCAAGGCACTCCCAAGGAAAGCTCTGAGCTTCTCCTCAGCCTCTAATGGACAGGTATGCAAACAGGAACCTGGCGAGGGTTCTCTGCAGCATTACTGAATGTTCTTTCCCTCACTGATAAGCTACCAGTAGATGGGAAGAGCTCAGTGCTTCCTTTCCTGCTTGCACTGCAATACTCAGTAACTCCGGTACTGTGGGACTGTACAACTGTATGAGAACCTCATGTAGTGCTGAGAGCCTCTGTGTAACATTATTTGGCTTATACATATTTTATTATGTTTGGCTGTTGGTGAGACTCAGATGAAAATTATTTCCAGATTGCAATAAAGGAACTTCAAACATAATAAGTGTTGTTAGATCATTGACCATATCAAAATAAAATTTTAAAAGGCTATACATCAGTGTTCAGAGGAAACTGAAAAAGAAAAAAAATGTGTAGCATTATTGGCCTAAAGATACTGCTGAACCTTGGGAAAAGATTTCTGCCACGTTTCTTATGACACCAACATCACGGAGGATATAAACCAGTCATTGGCACTCTCTCAAAAAACACATCACTGTAATTCATTATAACAATACCACTGTGATATTTGTTCATAATATTTATGAAAGCTACGCTGTGAAAACAGTATGCACTGACTGTCAGTGGTGATGTATCATTCCTTAAAAGAGAATATACATGACAAAATGTTTTAAATTAACTCTAAAAATATACTGGTGAGTTAAAACAATCTGGCTGGTCTTGCACTTCTTGCCAGTGGGGGCTTCCCAGGATATGCTTCTGGGTGACCTTTTTGAGGACATATATCAAATAGTCGTGTATTTATTATGGTCCCCATCAGTCTTCAATAGCAATGATGAATGCTGTGTAGTGTACATAGTTGTGACATCTCTGTGTAATACTCTGCTTAGTTTCCAGTTGCTGTCTTTTGTATTAAAAACAGAGCCACCTGTGTCATGTCAACCACATAAACTCAGCTTTTATCCACAAAGTGTTCCCAGTGGCATAAGGCTTTATCTGGCCTCGGGGAAGGGAGTGGGAGGTGGGGGTGGTACGGATGCCAGAATCCCTGGATGGAGGCTTCTGCTCTGCTTCCCCAGTTGTGCCTGTGCCCAACAGAGTTCAGGGGAGCAGCTTGGCTCTTGCATGTCATAGGAGGCCTTATAAGACCTCAGAGCTTCCAGTAGCATGCTGGGATTCACTACAGTTCTGACGTCAGTGTAAATCTGTTTTTCTGGGCACTGAATAAAGTAGCACGCTTCTTCTATGGCTGAATGGTCCTGATGACATGCAGTTTTTCTATCTTCCCCATCAGCATTGTGCGAAACATAAGTAGCGTGAATGTTCTAACATCTGTTGCAATCAGGCATGGGCTCAGTCCAGGCCCTGGTGAGAGGAGGTCACAAGTCCTGGGTAAGCTTAAGTACAAGAGTAGGCAGAATTCTGAAGGTGCTGAGGTTGGGCCAAGGCTGAGCATCAGTGGCAGGCAAGGCACAGGTTAGTTTCCCACTTCACAAAGAGGTGAGATAGTTTGCAGTGGTTTCAGAATGTAGTTTACTAGGAAGTGAAGTAGAAACTCTGACCACTGTCTTTTCCCTGTCTCTTCAGGAAACTCTCCTACTCTGTCCACTCCAGTTCACTTCTCCCCAGTCACTTGATTACTTGCTGTGCTGGGGTGAGGAGGAAGAGGTGAAAAAGCAAAAGGGAAAGCAGTTGCCTCTTACCACCATTTACAAAGGCTCCAAACAGAGTTCAAGTTTGTGTTTGGCAAAACAGTGGACAAACCTAAAATGACTAAGCTCAGTTTCCTGGCTTCACTGTCCTTTGCATGAATGCTTCGATTTGAGGACAATAAACACCATCTCTGCAGGAAGCCCCCAGTTTGAATTGTATGCATGCAAAGCTATTTATGAATCATCCATTTTTACTTAGGCACTTCCATCTAAGGTAGTTGGCTCGGTTTAATAATGAAATAGACTCTCCAGAAGTCCTCTGCCAGATCAGCTTAGCGTTCTGAAAAAAAGGAGTCTCAATGCTAGTTTTCTGAAAGACTTTTTTAAACAGAAATGGTTTAGAAAAGATAGATGCCACACTAGACTTAATGTGCTGGAGTCAAGGGTTATGAGTTAAAAACATAAGAATGGAAATAGAAGAAAAAAGTGGCAAACTGAGATGGAAGGAAAAAAAAAAGCCAGAAAAAAAACAACTGAGAAACCATGAATAACAGGAAGGGAAAGACTAAAACTGGAACAGAGATTCTTATGTAGTGCTTTCTGCAAAAGAATATATTTTACCTTGCACCTTTAGCTTCTCTGTCACCCTCTCTCTCCAACTCTCTTTATTTATACATATAATTGTATAATATTTACATGTTACCCATTTCATCTCATGGACTTTGAGGATCTGAAAGCATTTCAGTCTTTTGTCACTTTTTTTCCCAGTTTATTTAAATCTCATACTTACGCATTTTAATTTACATAGCTCATTGGCATGAAAATTTCCTATTCTCTTTCACTACTGAGTGCAATGTTTATTTTGAAACAATGCCAGGTATTATGCATCAATGTACACACATTTTAATCATATTAAGGGTGACTGATACATGCTGGGATTGCACCTATGCCGAAGGTTACATCAGTGATTCTACTTGATAATTTGGACGTGTAATCACAAGCACAAATAGCTGTTCACAGATAGAATGAAGTTACACCTGCAACACTAGAATCAAGGTGAAGCTGGCTGGGAGCCAAGGCTTCAACCCTTCTCTGTTTTATTGGTCTGGAGAAAATAAATGGTATCTATCCAGATCATGGAAGTAAGAAACTCAAGACTCTTAAAAGCAGTAAGGAATTGTTAGTGAATCTTTCTGGTTGAAATTGTCATTGGCCTTGAAAGAAAAACTAAACATGGAAACTAGTACACATTTGGTAGCAATTTGGTTCCCATTTGAGCTTTAATTAAGAAGACTTAGTAATCAGTATATCAACATTAGTGCTGACTTCAGTTGGAATAATTATTATACAATATGATGTTTAGATTTAAGTGTAAAAAATCAAAGAAGGATTTAAAAATGGGAATTAGATTAAAAAGACTGAATATCTTCATCCGGTCTAAATAATGGTTGCTTAATATTTGCTTGAGGGTCAGATGAAAATTCACATATTGGATGGTTCATATTTAATGAATATGTAAAATAACAAATAAAATGTAAAAAAACCCTGTGAATATATTTGTCAAGCAGACTATAAACACCCTCCAGATGATTTTATGAGATTTTATGAAATTATGAATTTCAGTGTTGTACAGCCTGAATTTTAACTCCAGTCCCAGTTTTAAACTCTAGACCAAACCTAATCTATTCCTAGGTATTGTTTTCTCAATACATTTCTAATATTGATCTCTTTATTTTTTGCAAAGCAGGGAGAGAAAGATACTTGGATACAGAAGTATTATATAAGTAGCTGAAGCTGTGAAAAGTGCCTGCATGAAGCTGTGTTCAGTGCAGAAAAAAAATATGGTTTCTGGTGTTTATTCTGAGTATCAGCAAACATTTTGAATAATAAATACTTGTTAAACAAAAAAAAAGAAAGCACAGGGAGGGAGAATGGACTTATGCAGGATTTTACTGTCAAGACTATCTATGTATCAGATAGATATATTGATCTGATCCACTAGAACATCTAGCCATGCAGAAAGGACAAGTTTCTTAAAGAATGTTTTAAGGCATATTATTCTAAAAATGTTTTGACCTGCAAGAACTGGTGACTTCATTTTCCATTTCCAAGTCAGAGGAAAGTTTACTTTGTGAATGGGGAGACTTGTGTTACTTTTAAGCCTCACGTTTCCAAATCACTTCTCTTCCTATGACTTTGACCAGTTGTGAATTGTGTAGATGGACAAAAAACAAGTTGTGTGTGGTTCTTCACCACTATCAGTGATTTTCATGAAGGTTCTTTTTTTCTTTTCTAATCTTCACAATAATTTATAACAGTTCTTCTTTAAACATTCTTTCATAAATGGCAAATTACATTTCAGTGACCTCTTCTGTATGAAGTACAAAGAAAGAACAGAAAGACATGTTTTCCAGCCAAATGAGAGTGCTCTGTCTCAAGCTAAATTCTAATAAATGCCTACAGTTTATAATTGATACTTCCAAGATGGTCTCAAGAAAGTTAAAACAATCTAAAATGTAATAGCAATCAACAGAATCGAGACAAAGTGAAACTATCACGCTGAACTTATTGAAAATCAGGGTTTAAATTGATGCTGCATATTATTCATTTTGACAGCTGCAAATTCACGTTACAGATAGCAGAGACCAAAAGACAGCAACTAGAAGAGGAAATGCTAATTTATGACTTGCAGAGAAACAACTCTGAAGCTAAGCTGTTCAGTTAAATTATTAAATACTTTGCATTTGGAAGGTACTTTTGATCCACAGCAGCCCCAAAGTATTTCTTGAATTATAAGTACAGTCTTAATTTTCTGTCATACCAGCTGATAGGCAAGTGTCTCTGGAGTGAAAATGTAGCAGACATCATTCAATAGCAACCCTATGCAAAGACAAAATTAACAATTTATTTTATTTTTTTAAGTAGAATGGCATGAAATGGTTACATTGCTAAAATGTGTGTTCTCATCACGTTATGCTGATTGTGTTAGAAGTATGAAGAATGAAAAACTTCGCTCCTGCTTGCTGGATGGTTCGAGACAAGTCAATTTCTTATGCTTCACTATAGAAAAGGAATAATGCTGCCTAATTTCAGTGGTGTTGTGCTGATAGCAAAAGAACAATGCATTGAATTACTTCTTATAGGAATTGTTTCTTGGCATTTGGGAAGACTGCAGTAATATGGCCCTAAGAATGCTCTGTAAAATTATTTTAAATCATTCTGGTGGGAAAAGACCATGCAAACTATGTAAATACAAATTATTCTATATAGTATATATACACTATATATACTATACAGGGGGATGTACAGTTGATTTTTTTCCTGTGCAATAATTTCAGTTTCCTATACAAGAATAAAGTTGTCTCCAGCAACTGCCACTTTAGGGAGGCTCATATGTATGGGAAGACCAAAAAGTGGTGTTATGCTCACTAACTGATCAAAGTAGCAAGTACTTTTAAACCATTATCTCTAGTGTTATCATTCGTTAATGAGAAACTATTGGATGCAAGCACAGTAGTGACTGAAGAGAGGGTTATCCTCTTTTTAAACCCTTGAATGTCATAGCTTAAATGCAGCAGGGAAGGATCACTCTGATGATATCATGCTTCTAATGTTTTGTTTCTTGGGTATGTCATTTGATTCCTCAGGTACAGTGAGGATGAAATGTCCTAAGACTCCATTTTCTCACAGTAGTCTATTGATCAATCTCTTCACTGACATCTTAAGTGATTAATACCATCGGCTCAGGTTCATCTGATGCCTCTACCACTTGGTAGGTGTCAAAATACTACCTAGAGAGCAGTGAGAGGGGACTGAGTACCTCAGAAAACCTATGGAGTTCACCCATTCCCTTGGAAATATTTATAGGTACCAGTACTGTCACTGGTTTCCATCTTTGCCAAGGCTGAAGTCTGGGGATTTTGAATTGGTGCCTTTGGTTAATAGCAAAGTTAGAGAAGTAGTGAACGTTAAGAATTCAAATACTGCACTCTACTGAACAAGTCCTAGGGCACCCCTAAAGCTTGCACAGTCAGACATCAGGGCAGTTTACAGGGATAGTCCTGCATGGCTGTAAAGCTGAGGCTAAATTCCTCAGACTAGAGCCTGCTCATGGGATCAGGAGATATGACTGCTAGAGTTGGCTCAAGTGTGTCACTAAGAATAGGCCAAACCGCTTCAGAAATTAATGAGCTGTATGAGGTTAGGTCTACTAAGATTTATAGGCTAATGGATAACCATCAGAAGGAGAAAATACTGTATGAAAACAAACATGGAGGAAATTTAGAGCCCTTATGTCTTTCCTGGCTTGCGCTGATGTAAATTAGGATTAGTTGCAGTGAAGTCACTTGACTTACAATAATATAAGTCGGAAGAGAATGGGTAATTTATTCTCACTTTGCAGTACCACACAGATGGAATTAACTGTTCTTTTTGGAAATAAGAAATGGGTCTTTTCTGAGCCATTTTGCAGGGAATTAAGAATGACAACTGGATGCTTCATTCAATGAATGTTTTAAATGGGAAAGAAACAAACCTTGGGAGACTTTTACAGTATTTCTCAAGAGCATGTGCTATGTATTTGCCAGCTAAAAGTCTGAAATGTATAGACATTGTGGACTATATTAATTTTCAAATAAATGTAAGATATACACAACAAGATATTCTGTTAACTTCCTATAAACACTCTAAAATAGGGTATTTTCCTTAGCCAAAAAACTACAATAAATCTACAGCACAGCACAAGAACACTGCTGCTTATCCCTGGCCTTTCACTAACTCTTCATCTCTTTAAGAAACTAATGCTGAGTGAATCTCAAAAGGCCAACTATTCACACCGCGTGAAGCCTCCATATCTAGAGTCTTATTCTTGGAATTGACCCCTCCAGTCAGGGCCAGAAAGAGGTGCCCAGCCATTTAATGCTTTCCCCCTTCGAACACCAATTAAAAACCCAAACAGGCAACCACCAGACAAACAAAAGTACTTAACTAAACGAAAATTAATAAGCCAGGATCATACCTAGTGCAGTTGGAATAGGGATGCATCAGTGAAGAGAGGGACCTTTTGTTGAAAAATATTTTGCCAATTGCTTTTCTGTACATCAAAACCTGGATTTTGCTCTTCTCTCCCAGTGATGGACAGTTACTCCTGCAAGTAAGGGCAGTGGTTTGAAAGAGGCTGCTCTCACAAATACAGTCCCATAAATAATCCATCAGTTGGCTGATAGATTATGCAACTCAGAGCTAAGTTAACAAGACAGTGGAGCAGCCGGACTCCCTATATAATTTGGAGACAACATTTGCCTCCGAATTATTGTTTTGTTTTTCATCTGTTTTCTAGGCCACAAAACCAAAAATACTCTGTCCCTTGGAACACACATGCAACAGTCAATTCTTAGTAAATCCCAGTATGTATGTGAAATTAGGGAATTTGTATTAGAAAGAAGTATTATCTTGCAGCTTGAAAAAGTGTGTCCTGTTGTGTGATTAATGTCTGTTGTGTGGGTAAGTGGGACTCTCTAATGCTGAGCAAGCTTTATTCTTTTTCCTCAATACAGCAGTGTGTTTTGGAAACCCATCATCCTTTTGATTTCAGAAACATGCTGAAGGTTATTGTCAGGACCTCTCCTTTCGCACCTTTCCATTATCGCAGAATTATGGCACATGATGGACTTCAGCGTTTTATCAACAGAATAAATGCCTTGGGCATCTCTTGTGTTTTTGCTGCCCTGAGTCATGCGTTATCTCCTGCTTTAGCACAGCTCTTTTGGATACCCTCATCTTTGTAACAACTTGCACTTTCACCTTTCAGCAAGAGCATCCAAGCATCACTCAGCATGATCATGTATCTTGTAATCATTATAGTTTAGTTTTGAAAAGTTCCTTCTGATCTGGTCTCACAGCCACCACCACCATAGGCTTTGAAACTATGCAAACACATAGCTGGAAGGCAACTGGGGATGCAGGGAGCTTTTACAGTATATGAATGCAGAGATAAATGGAGATGTCAAGGACTAAGCAAGGAGAAACAGTGATGCCCACTTTACCTCAGGCTTTGCTGTGTCTGCTCAGTGAAAGTGAAGAAGGCAGGAAGAGGTTTCATTAAGGAAGGGCATGGTTCTGCACTGGTACTTTTCATCACCTCTCAGCAGTTGCAGGATAAAGCTTTTTTCCTCCCATTCAGGAACCCTTCTCTTCCCCCTTACCTCCCAGTCCTGGCAAGTCTGTCTCCACCACCAACATGGCTGCTGTGACTTCTCTGAGCTTCTTTGCTATGGAGGATTGAAAGGCAATGCTGTGGACAAAACACAGCATCAGCAGGCTCAGGCTTATGGCTTCAAATCTCAGCGGTGAAGAAATAAGTGACTTTCCTGGGTGAGGAGGCAGGAAATCACCTCTAACAAGACATGCTGGTAGAACAGAGGTGGGGTGGTTTAGAGAGCAGCTCTATCCACTTGCCCATCCTGAGATAGCACACTGGTTGCTCTGGGTAGCCCTCTCCGAACCCCAAATACAGAGGCCTTTGTTGCTCCATCACTTGATGGATGGGCTTCAGTGGTTCCAGGAAAAGATAGATAGGAGCAAGCTAATGTGCCCCTTTGCCTCTGCTTAGAGCTAAGTACTCTTTGGAGTAGAATGGGGCGTCTAACCTGAAATTCACTGATTCTCAAAAGGAATTCTATCTTGGTATTCAAGCCTGTAGTTAAACTTCTTAATTAAGTGTGAAAGCGAGTAATTTATATCTAAAAAGTATGCTTTTAAAAAATAAATAAATAAACTGTTCAGGACATAAATAATGTTAATAAGCTGACTTAAAAGTCCAGAAATCTCAAGTACCAGGGTTAACTTAATTTATGCCATTCTGCTTTTATGTATTTGGGTTTTTTTAGATTTGGGACGAAAATAAACCTTCTTACCCAGACTTTCCTTGTTAGTTATTCTAACATGGCTTAAATATTGCTTTTTGTTTTTTTTTTTTTAAGTTATTGTTAAGTGTGTGACAAACTATTAATTCATTAGTGACGATATTGATATTCTCAAAGACATTCCGTAGTCTCTTTGAAATATTGATTTAATATTATTATAGCATGGCCAAATACTATATTACTCTTTATCTAAATTAACACTTTTTTCAAGATATATTTAGGAAGGAAATGTGTGTTTATTGATTGTATGAATGAAATTACTTTAATTAAGGAAACAGGCCTACTGCCAAAAATGGCATACATGGCTGTTAGTGCAGGCTGCTTCCTACAATGGCCCAAAAAGGCATCATCAAAAGCAGATGCCTAAATTAGTTACAACATACATCCTGGCCAGACAGATGCTTCAAACGATTGGGCATTTGTAGGATGGATTCTCTTCCCTTTGAAAGCAAGCCAGAGCACAGGAACACTTTAAGGTTTTCTACCAACCATCACTTAAGATTTTTCAGCTTTAAACTAAAAATTACTTGAATGGAGCTTGATTCTCTTCACAATGGGAGATTCCCATGTCAGCTTTCAGCACTCTCATTTAGATTAGTACTTCTAGTAGAGGATATGAGATACTTAAGAAACATTAGAAGTTTCATCTTTTTGCCTGAAAACACAGGTAAAAAAGTGATGACAGTAATGACTACTGAAAAGGAAATGTAAGACTGTTGTGCTTTGTTTTATTTCATAGCAGCATTCCAGTATTCTGACTTGCTTTCACAGCTTTTAGCCTCAGAATTAGTTAGAAATCCAGTGTGGATTTCCAGTGCTGTTGCTACCTCGTACAATGAAGACAAAATCCTCAAAAATGGGCAGGAGTCTACAGTTTAGTAACTTGCCAAAAGAATGTGATTTTGGAATGTTGTGTAACTGAGAAGTTCATGTAGTTTCTGCATTGTGGCTGGGTGGTTCATAAGGTACTATACTCAATCTTCCTCTGGTGTGGGTGAATAAAAAATACTCCAAACGTAGGCATTGTGGACTGTCTTTTATTCACTCAAACTAGAAATGGTTAAAAAATACAGCCTCAAAACCCAAGCCCCACAGATGAGAGTCTTAAAAACCTGGAGGCAGGACTTAAAAGGAAGAATCCCACCACAGCAAGAGGTATTACCAAATGCGCCATGGAAGCAATGATTATTGATCAGGGGATGTCCTGGCAGCAGGGATTGCTTGGATCTGGCTGATGTGACAGTCCCAGGAAGCCTTGTGGCCTTACTGAGGCTGTAACATGGGCTGTAATCAGGAGCAGAACAGCCATTCACTGCTTAGCAGTTGATTTGTGCCTGTTTGTGAACTGCATGGAGGGGACAGCGAAGGGCTACCTTCTGGGATTTTTTTTGATTGATTTTTGCAATCCAGCAGTCGTCCAGATCACCACATATAAGACCAGCTGTTTGTACCCCACCCACAGGAGACCACTTGTGGGGGAAGGAGCCCTCTTAGTCAAGGCAACTTTCTTACAGCCCATGAAAGTGCATCTGTCTGTGTAGCAGGGAATAAGTATAGGGGCATATGTAAACAATATATGTGACAGGAAATGTGGGAGAGGCTATAGCTCTGCTTTTCAATGCTGATGGGTGGTAAATATATTTCATTTTATGCTGCAGCAAAGCCCCCATCACTGGCAGTGCTGAGCCTAACCCTGTGATGGTAAGAACTACCCAAGAACCTGGCTAGCCTGAGCACCTGAAATATTTTCCAAGGCCCTGACCTGACTGGAGTAGCCATCTTTAATTCAGCCTTACAGATTAAGGTTATTTTTTGCTTTCAGTGTGAGGAAGTGCAACTACAGACCTTCCCACCTTGTGTTCTCTGTATTTTATAGATATGTCCATACTAGCAGAAGTGCCTAGTTGCACACCATGGGAAATGGAAGAACATTCCTTCCAGTGTTCTAAATGGAAAGCAGAAGAGTGTTTCTTCTGGCCTTTTTGAAAAACAGAAATAGGGTGTTCCTGATTTTGGCAAGGTAGAATGTGACTAGCCAAGGGAAAGACTGAGCTATCAGGACTTAAAAACATATGCCACTCATTTTTTGATAGAACCATTCTAAGCAATGGATAGACCCTCTTGAAGGATTAGCTGCACTACTCCATCTTCTGAGCTCTGCCCTGTGAGGTTCTTTCTGTAATGGTGTGAAAATGCTCTGCTGAAGTGTTGACCTCCTCTGCACTTGCAAGCACCTTCTCTCTCTGAAGCCAAGAGGCTTCTGTATCCTCTGTGCATACTGGCAGGGTATAACGGTTTCAGCAGTACTTACAGAGATGGCTTACGCAATTGTCACTGTCTCACTTTTGTAGCCACTCTGTAAATGCCAATAAAATCTTCCTTACATACAACATCTGTAAATATTGTGATTGGTATCTTAGCACATAAAATCTGCTTATGCAGTTATGCACATGTAAATATGTGCATGCTCCTACTGAAAAATAGCCAAGTATCATAAGGACATTTGCAAATCCAGTAACCAGTAGCCAGTATTTATTGATGATTTAGCATATGTTTTCAAAAGATACGCATAAGCCTTGAAGAACTACAGCGTGAGGCGTCCTCAAATCAAGACATACAACCAGCAGCTGCTTTGGGTTAAATCATTTTGGAGTCTTAAAACAGTACTGGGAATTTGAGTGCTGTAGTACACTCAGTCTCCAGTAAGGGGAACCCTTTTTGCAGTAAACTTCCAAGCTTTTACTGCTTTGGTGGAGAGCAGGGTCATAAAGATAATGTGACATTTTGGTTCCAAAAAGCCTATGTTTAATCAGAAGGGGAACAGAGATAAGCAGTTTAAAATGAAATGTGAATTACAATTTAAAATCTACTTCTTTTTTTTTTTTTTTTTTTACTTCTCAATGAAATTGAACAGGAAATGTGAATGAGCCTGCATAATGCAGGTATTAACCCTTACAGCAGTGGTGGGGAAAAGGAGGAAAGTTGACTTTTACGACCAGCTTCAAAACAATAGGAATCAAACCACCCTAGAAAAGTGTCTGTCATCAGGCATTGTTTTAACATGAGCAACAAATGGTTGCTCTATTGTATGAAATTATGTCATTGTAAGTAAAATTTCATCTGTGAAAAGCTGAGTCTTCTTGCTCCAGAAATGCATTTTTGAAACTTAGGTACTACCATTCTAAATATTCTCAAAAGTTGTAGTTTTTAATAAGCATAAAGATAAATCTCAATATGTTAAAAGCTATAGAAAAACTCCTAAAACTATTTTAATTAATCCGTGTTGCTGTACAATTGATGTTTTTTCAGGAGAAAATTGATATGGTGATGGCTCTTAGTTCACATAATATTCAAAACTTATTTTTACCTGTCATAATACATGTATTCTTATATTGCCTATACAGAGAAGTATGTTTTACTGGGGTGAATATTCACCCCAATATTTACTTGGCTAAATAACCTAACTGTAGATTTGCATGAGCAGTTCTGGAACTGGTGTGATGGGTTGGTCTGGGGAACTCCTCTCCCTGTCCAATACATGCATTTCAATTACATTTAATCTGGAAAAACATATTCTATTTAGTCAGATCTCCTTTTTCACTTCTAAGTACCTAGTAACTACCTTGGTGAAACCACTGAATACTCAGATTCAGTGCTGCCCATAAAATCGCTAAATAAATACAACTGTAAATCTAAGCCAAAGTTTCTGCCATGCTTTCTCAAATGGCCTTCCCTATAGACTGCTAATTAGCCTCTCTAACTTTGAATACCTCATAAATGCACTGTGCTGATTGATAGTATATCAACATTAATTAATAATTTACCACACTATTGGAATTTTCCTCTACATGTAATCACAGCTCCAGCCCCTTCTAAACCTTTATTTATCTAGCAAAACAGAGGAGGAACATCATTTTGCTACTTTCAACCCTATTGTTTAGTCACCCATTTTGCTTGTCTGAAAATATTTGCAAAAGTCTGTCTTGGATACTTCTGAAAATTCACATGGTATGTATGGTAATGTAGCTCCATTTCACAGAAGTGTGCTGCTGCTCCTAATTGGAGCTAGTATAGCATGCTTCATGTTTTATTTATACACACAGTACGTATGTGAAGTGCTCCAAACTGTCTGTACTTTGTTAGGAACTGTAAGTCTAGCTTTCAGGTAGGGCCCCCATGGGCAATCCCACTCTAGCCCACAGGTCAGCTGGATGCGCCGCAGGGGACCAGCTCTGCCTGGCTCATCAGAGGCACAGTCCTGCCAAAGGTTGATTGTTCAGAGTGTAGTTAGTGCCCAGCTTCAGATAGGCATTTCTGAAGCAGTCCATGATTTTTACCACAGTCAGGAATAATGTAGTTCACAACAGAGTTACCAAATTCTTCTATGTCACTTTATTCTAATAAAGCAACAAATGCTCCCTGGGTGGGGTTGGGTAGCCCAAATACTTTAACTGCATTTTCACACCAATCACACTAACCATCTTTCTTTCACAAGTCTCTTTGTAACATCATATAAAGACTTTTGTAAAAAAATAATTCCTAAAAATCTTATATTCAGGCCAGTATCTGCTTTGTAATTATGAGGTCTCTATATAAGTGAAAAGCCAAAATTCCGAAGGACCCTGCATGTAATTTACATGAGAGAGGAGGAATAAAAGATATATATATACATTCAAACTCCTTTGGATGTAGCATACAGTGCCTGTCATTCAACTAATCTTATCTCTGTAGCCCCCCTTTTGTAGGCAAGAGCTAAGGATTTGCAATTCATTCTTGTTGCAATTCATTCCTCTTGCAATTTGTACTGCTCAAAGCTTATACAATCATTCTGTTTTCCAGCTGTCTGTCGGCACCTGCGATATTGCTGAAATGTCCCCAAACGAAACTGCCTTTGCCCAAGACAATATGAATCTTCAGGGTTTTGGTGAGAAGCTTGCATTAATTTTGTTTGTGCCACTTCTCTGTTTCTTGAATGAGAAACCAGTATATAGTAGCAGGCACACCAATCAAATATCCAGCACCAAGTGAAGCTACCTTAGGGTATGCTTTCCAATTCTTAATTATTTAAATACGATAGATGAAAGTGAACACTCTTAAGCAGTGTTCAAAATACATATATATTTAATTTACATTAATATTTTATCTTCAAGGATAACCTCTTCAAAGAACAGTCATTCAGACCTGATAAGATGACTGGCTATGTGAACATGGGGAGAGTAGTGGATGTTGTTTACCTTCTCTTTAGTAAGGCCCATGTCAAAGTCTCCCATAGTATCAATATAAGTAAACTGGTAGATTTGCCCTGGGTAATAATCCCTGGATAGTGGATGTTAAGGCAAGAGGAAAATTCTGTCCCACCAAGCTCAGAAGATTGTGTTCAGAGGTGAAAAATCCACCTAGCATGTGGTTCCTTGTGGCATCCCTAGAAATTGACACTGGGGCCAGAATATTCTGTATCTTTATTAAGGGACAGAAGGCATGATCTGCAAGTTTGTGCCCAACACAAAGTTTGGGGAGCAGTCAATGAGCTGGAGGACAGGGGTGCTATTCTGAGGGACCTTGACAGCTGAAGAATGGGCTGATAGGGACCTCATGGGCTTCAGCAAAGGCAAGTGCAGTGTCTTGCAACTGGGACAAAATAATCCCATTCAACCATACAGTCTGGGCAATGGAAGCAGTGTTGCAGAAAAAGCCCTGATGGTCACAGTAGTTGAGAAGCTGTAAAGGAGACAGCAGTGTGTTTTTGTGACAAGACCAACAGCATACTGTACTGTAATAGCAAGTTGTAACAATGTGGACAAGGGCAGCAATTATTACCTCTGCATCTCGGGTATTTTCTCATGTTTGGGTCTTTCTGACACAAAAGGGATGTTGGCATACTGGAATCAGTCCAGCAAAGGCCACCAAGATGGCCTCTAGAGCACCCGACATACAAGCAGAGGCTAAGGGAAGGGGGCTTAAGAAGCCTTAAGAAGGTGAAGAGGGAATCTTATTGCTGTCTATAATGATCAGATGCTGTAGAGAGGACAGACTTTTCTCAGAGGCAGACAGTGATATGACAAAGGGCAACAACTTCAAGTTATGACATGGGAATTTTTTATTAGATATAAGAAAAAATAATTCACTGTGAGGGTGGTTAAACACCGAAGCAGGGCCCCAGAGACATGAAGTCTCCATGCTTGGAGAAAGTCAAAACTTGTCTGGACAAGGCTCTGAACAGCCGCATCTAGTTGGAGTTGTTTTGAGCAGGAGGCTGGATCAGATGATGTCCCAGAGGTCCCGTCCAACCTAAACTGTCCTATGATTCTGTGATATTGCAACAAATTCCTTACTAAGTATTGACAGAATCAGTCAATATTACTCTGTTAGAGCCATTTACAAGGTGTTTTGTCAAAGATCCATCTGTCTCCATACTATAGATTAATGATGTTTTCATTATCAGACTATGACTTATAGAGGAAGTAGCCATCTCTAAAATGCAGTGTATTTTTTTAAGATGTGGATAGAAAAAATATAGGCCAAGAGCAGGCTGTAGCTGTTATGTTAATTTTGCTAGAGACAGTAAAGATGAATTGGGCCTAAAATGTTTTTCTGGTCAAAGCAGAACAGGACTCTGCAGTAAGAGCAATCCCATCAACACTGCAAACATAATCAGAATTGAAGACTTCATCTTAAATTATCTGTTTGATAAAGTCTGGGTATTGTAAGTTGACATGATATTTTGTATGAGCCTTAAATTGTGCCAGTGATCTCTTCCTTGGTGCATTTATATGGTATCCCTGTAAAGGTATTGCAGTGTTGATACATCACAACACTAGTACATTTCCATGTTGCAAAACATGCTGTTTACTGGTAGGCATGTGTTTCCATTCAAAACACTGCTGCATTTTTGTCTGCAGAAGCTGATTTGCTTCCCAGGACTGCAGGTTCCAACCAGGAAAGAGAAAGAAATCTATTACCAATGTAAGGTAGTGGTTAGGTCCCCTCTGTGTCTTGAGGTTACAACATGCTGATTTTGGGGGCAAAGCAGGAGTATAATTTCACTACAATGATACTGAAGAAACTCTGTTGTCTCTTGCATTGAGCTGAAGACAGATGACCATGTATATCAGGCTGCTGAGTAGGAAATTCTCTCTAGTGTGTGATGTCCCAATAGAGGGACATAATGTGATTTGATAAGAGAAAAGCCTGTGACAGAAAACATATTTATAGTTTGACATAGCTCTGTATGCTCAAAGAAAGTTGGGGTGTTTTCCCTCTTAATGTTAAAGTAAGCTTTTCAGCTTTAAAAGATCACTTGAGGCTTTTTTTTTTTTATTATTCAAACATAGGAAAGTCATACAAAAAAAAAAATTGAGCTGGGCAAAAAAACCCTGCTTATACTGACAGTAGCTAGATTGGAGAGAATACAAGACCTATGTCAAGCCTCCCTGCTTCTCACAGACTCTCCAGGTAGGAGGGGGAATAATTTCTATTTCAAAATGCGTGCAAATATCTAAAGGGATCTGTAGTTTTTAATTTCCATGGCGGTCCAGGAGCACCATAACAGGTTGCCTTGTTCATTCCAGGGTTCAGTTCTGCACAATTGCTCATCGTGTGCTGGTCTTCATAAAGCCTGGTCAACACTGAAGCTCAAAACTGGATCAAGACAAGTTTAGGTTATTTGCTGGGATTGGCCTATATGAATACTCGATTCAGATGGTTTTCTGGTTGAATTCCCTGCAGACTGCATAAGGACAGAGAATTCCACAGAAAATAATATGTAAAGTGAATATATATCATAACTCATTCAATGGAAATTTCCTGGCATCTCCTATTCAGGATTATCATAGAGTATACTGTGTGACTTCTGCAATAGCAAGAGCTACAGATTAATTTGGTATTGGCCTGAAAGCATTTCCCCTCCTCTTTATTAAGGCTGCTGAAACTGTGTTTCAGTGCTGTGTACAACTAGTGCAACAAAGATGTAAACGGAAGCATTTGGTTACCTCCCCTGACTCATTTTCATTTTCCAGATCCTTTTCCTGACGTGTCTTTGCTGCAGTGGTCCAGTACGCAGGTTACTTGACTGAGGTGATGGGAAGACTGTGTTTGGTTGTAAATGATAACTCAGCATTGTACTGAATGGTTGAAACAACACAGAGATTGGTGTAGACAAGTCAGTGCCAACAGGCTGTGGGATATACGGGGCTTTGATATGGTAAACTACAGTACAAGGTTTTGATGCCAGTGAAATATCCAGTCAGTATTCCCCGCAGTGGGATATATGACATTCATTCTCAGGAACGTGTATTTTTACTGCTGCATACCAAGGCTGTTCAGCAAAATGTGATCTCTTTAGAAAAAGAAAGAAGCTTTAGAAACATACATGTGGTAGTGATCCCAGGACCAAAATTAACAGGTCTACTAGAAAAGCCCCAGAACACAGAAGGGTCACAGTGAGCTCCACCATCACAGCTCAAGGGAAGTTAAAAGCACTTCTTTTCTTTGTTTTCCTTGGGTTTTTGGGTGAGTAATATGCAAACTTCTAGTAAGTAGTTGCCCACAGGAAAGTCATAGCTTTTTTTAATGGTTTCTCTGGTGCCTAATGCTAATGACAAGAGTGTAGAGGTAACATACATCGTTCATCTTCAGGATATCCCAATATTTGCAAAGTAGTGCGTTAGATCCTGTGAACATGGACAAAGAAATCAGCCACTGTGCCCTCCTCAGAACTGGGAGCAACTTGTGTTGTGTGGAGCTAAAATGTCGATCAGGCCTTGAAATAGTCCCACATTTCAGTTCTTTCCAGAAATCCTCTCTGGGGAAAATTGTGAAATTGTTGTCTGCTCTTGTCAAGAATTCATGAAGACCTGCCTGTGCAGCCTCAGCAGGCACGTAGACATTTCAGCCACATGAGTCCTCTCACAGAACTCACTGCCTTTTGCTCCCAGCCTTTGCAGGGGGGTAGACACAGCGTGATGATGGACGGATGGAGCTGCTTGTCTCCCTTCGTGTCGGAGCCTGGTTCTGCCTGTGTTATTCCTGCACCCTTTGTGCTGCTTCCAT
Source organism: Chloroceryle amazona (assembly GCA_027560015.1). NCBI lineage: Eukaryota > Metazoa > Chordata > Aves > Coraciiformes > Cerylidae > Chloroceryle > Chloroceryle amazona. Next base: position 42,992 of record JANHFX010007424.1, read on the forward strand.
GCGCCCTCTCTCTTGGCAGCCGTGTCCCACCTCTCCCCAGCCTCTGCCAGCAGCACCACAGAATTGATCTGGCTCTGGAGCTCTGAAATGCCAACAAGGGATGGGGATGCTAGTCAGTTTGATTTCTGCTGCTGGACTGACAGGAAAACAAAATGGAGGGCTGCAGTGGGAGAGAGAGACCACAGAAGGTGTAGGAGCAGGGCTAATGTCAAGGGTGAGGGCATGGAGAAAAATCTGACAGAAGAAAATGAGGGAGCTGTGAGAGAGCAGAACAGCAGCAGTGGGAAGAAATTGGAGCCTGAAGAGAAACTCCTTTGATAATTGCACAGGAGGTGGAGGGTGAAGTCCAACAGGAAATGGTCTAAGTGGCTTTGTGGCAAGAGTAAGGAGAATAATTAATGGGTATTTCTTGTGAAATAGGAAGAGGAAAACTGACCTGCTCAAAAGAAAGCCAAGAAAATTTGGAGGTATGATGATTTCACAGAGTTCAAGTTTTCCTTATAGATCTGTCAGCAAGGGCTATTTCATACTTGGCAATATCAGCAGTATCAAACCTGAGAGTTCAAAAATCACAACTCTAGCTCTCCCCAGACAATGGAATTTTCTTTAATATATTTTAGGTTCTTTTTATATATTCTCAATACCTTATACACTTGAATCCTATTCTCTTGGGGCTAAAAAATAATGTTTTAAAAAAAAAGCTGCTCTTTAAGAAATCACCAGAGTTTGAAAGCTGACAACTGGTAACAAAATTATATGAGTTGGAATTTCACTGGACTGTGGCTAACACTGGCCATATTAGATTAGATGAGAGCTCCTGTGTCCCAGGAGCATTATATCATCTACATATTTGTTGTCATGCTGAAATGGTTCCATTTCTTGTTTAATCTGATGCTGTATGTTGCTTCAGGGGTAACTGACAGTGCCAGAGGATCTGGCAGCTCCTCTCCCTGAGGAAGCATCATAGTGAGCCAAGACTGAGAAGGAGTGCCACAGAAGTAAGACTGTAAATGAGGTGAAGGGATACAAGCACAGGATAATCATGTTCTGTATGGATAGTAATACTGCTTTCCTGATCCATCTTTAAGGTGTGGTAAGGGAGCAGTGTTTTCATGTTAATGTGGTCACACTGCCAAGACATTAATCTGCAGCTATATTTTTATTTCCTGTCCAGCTCTCTGAGATTAAGTGCCCTCACACTAGAATACTCCATTATCATCAGTATTAGTATCCCTTTATCCCGAAGGTCTTCCCAGAATATCAAGCCGAACAAGTAAAACAACAAGTAAACCATAAAGTTAAGGGTAGTGTTTAAAAACAATCATCAGCTTTTACTCACTGACAAAACTTCAACTGAATGTCTAGTAGCTGTGTATGTAAGGAGTAATGGTTCTAGCTGCTAGTGTTACTGTATACTTGGGAGACCATACCAAAAACTCCTTAGTTTAGAAAGCTTTTTCCACTATAGATGCAAAAGACTTCACACATATAAAATCCTCTAATAAAGGTTCCCTTTTTTTAACACTTGGACTAGATCATTTGTCACGATCATTGTCACAGATCTCATTTCTAGGCAAGAGATTTAGTGGAGACACAAGTGTAAATAATGTCAGGAGTGAAAGGCCTTTAGAAACTTCTCTGCAGCCTCTGCTTCCTGTAAGAGGATAATTTTTCTGACATGTACACCTAGCAGCATGGACATTTAAAAATAAAACACAGTGGAAACCTTCCCCAAACCATACGTCTCCCTACATACACACTTTCTCAAGAAAGGAGAATGAAGCAAAGATGATGGATGTTAGTCTTGTCAGTTAATGTGCTACTCAATGGAGTTTAGATGCTATGGGGATGAAAGCAGCTTAAGAGCTTCTATAGGCTATGAAAGAATAATTCTATCACTGCCAAAGCATGTAACACCTGCTCACACAGGGGTTCTGACATCAGAAAGAAATTTTGAGCAAGGTCATGAAAAAGCTTCACATTAGGGGAGCTCAGATATGATGATTAAAAAATCATTATAAAAGCACATTAAATAGAAAATCACAATAAAAATTTACTATCATGATGAAAAGTTAGGTAGAAAATAGGCCCATTGATCTTCCTCAAATGAAGAAACAACCTAGCTGACATCAAACGCCTTATTAAAATAAGCCATCTTTAATTAGTTAATGGAAGCCAACTCACAATGTGTTTGTTGGTCCATCCCTTATTTACTAGTATTTATGGACTTGAGTCTGCAAGCTGATTTTTTGTGAGATAGTGATGCCTAGTATCAGTACATACAGTGGAAAAAAGAAGACTACCCACTCCTTTTTGCTGTAGTGGCCAATGAGAATACACCAATGTTGCTAGGACTGAGTCCTCTGATGCTTCTTGGAGAGACCCTTGGAAGCGAAGCAGATAGATTTTCAATCAGTCAGATGAGGAAGGGGTAGAGGGAACTCAATCTAAGCTTTTCATATGCCAAAAAAATCTTCTGACTGATAAACTGTGATATACATGGGGAGTGTTAAAACAAAAAGGACACATGAAATGTAAACACCTATGTATTTTTTCAAAAGACCACATAGGCCTGCTCTGCTTGGTGTTGCCATGTAATTGGAGGTAGGTGGCCTCTGCTCAGCATGCTGATGCTGGAGATCCCATCATGAGGTGGCTGATTCTCATTTGATCTTCCAGACATCAAAGTCATTCATATGGGTTCAAGGTACCAGGTCAGAGCCCAGGAAAGCCCCCCATTCCTCCGGGTCCTACACCCTTTTGGATCTAGCCCTAATCCTCTGGGAATTTAAACATCGTCATTGTCAGTGCAAAACCCTTACATCCGTTTCAAATTACACAGGAAGTTTACCATTTCATTAAATGCTTCAGTGAGATTTATAGAGAGCCCTAAATGCACTTTGTGACTGACACTGGACACTAATTCCTCTAGATTTTGTTTTTAGAAAAGCTTACACTGTTATTACTCCTCCGGTCAAAGGTTACACTTCCTGCTCTCCATCAGTGCAAGTGGCATGTAAGTGTTTTCAGATATTAGTCAGGTTACGTTTTTGCAAGAAGCATACAGCTGAGAATCTTCCCATAACAGTTAGCAAAGTTACACCTGTAACAAGACGATGTGTCCAAGCCTTCCTGGTAAGCCAGACTTAACCATATGTTTTCATAGTTTGAGAATTTATGGGAGTCTTTTTAATGTATCTCAGCCTACTCCTACAATCATCATCAGCAGCCATCGTAGAGGTAGTCCATATCAAAATTTTAGGAAATCGGGTAGCAATAACCACTACTAATAAAACCTACAAAATAAGAAAAAAATACACATTTGCCCCAGAAGAGTCTGTATGGTGGGGCACTGAATCCCTTCTGGTAAGATGAGGCTGTAATCCTGCAGGAGCAGACAGACTCCAGCATGAGAGTTTACATTTCATGTTTAACCAGATTTATTTTTTTTAAATCAGCTACACGATTATTTCTCTTTTCTACTTCTTTTCCTATGAGATGTTCAACTTGAAGAGTTCACTGCAACAGAAACCCAGTGTGTTTGAAATACCAGAGGGAAGATGCTCTGGAGCTAAGCTATAGTTCTTAGACATCCACATCATCACAGTTCATGACTGGGGTGGCTTGAAATAATGTCCACTCTGAAGAAAGCTTGAGTTAGATGAGTACATTCTCCCTCTATCTCAACTTGGACCATCTTGAAAAAAGACACTTTTCTGTACTGCCTCCTCTTGTGGTTCCCTGTCCAAGCTGGTGTAGCACACTGTTCTGAGTTGTGAAGAATCTTTCCTTCTCCTCTCTACACACATTCTTACTGAGGGCAGGAAAGGGGAGTAGTTTCCCCTTTCAATGAACTTCTTTTAAGGTAACTAAACAAACCTTTCCAAACCTATCCACTCCACTAGGCACCTCACATACTTCATCCCAGTTTTCATCTTTGTTTCTTCAGATAAACCCTCCAATCTTACATGATTCCCGTGGGGCAAACTTTGAAGGTCAACTAATTTAGCAGAGTGAAGTTTAATCTGCTGAAGGAGGGGATTATTAATTTGTTCTGGTTCCATTTGTTGTTTTTCCAGTTTTCCTATACACAAGTCCCAGATGCATATGCAAAGGGCCAGAGAATTATTAGTTTCAAATATCTGAAACATATATGTTGAAATGTAAATGTCAAAATGCAACAGTCATTTTATCTTTGGAGGGTTTTTTTGCTTTTGCAGTGTGTAACCGCTGGTATCAGTTTGCTTATCCCAGGCTTTATTGCTGGCACAAGCAGATCACGGTCATCAGCTATGACAAAAATAATGCCAAATAGAATTCTATTTTATGGAAAATATTTTGGGGGATTTAGTGTGATGACCTGAAGTCCTCATAGGACTTCAACTGACAAGCAGCCAGCAAAGACTTTCAGTACCTTATGAAGTTGTATCAGTTATAATCATTGTACTTCCAAATGGTAGATAACTATCAAAGTTATAGACAAAAGAGTATCCCACGGAGCAGCCTCAGCTTTGCCTCACATGTCTACTGACTCATGTGGCAGAGCTCATTGCTAGAACAGGACCTTTGGTGGGTGAGCAGAGCTGATGTGTGGACATAAATTGCAGCCCGGTGAGTTCTGTAAGTTCTGTAGTTTGAGTGATCTCCAGGACTGTGAGATGTTTTTTTCCCAGATGGCTGGCTCTTGAAAGCAGAGACACAGTCTTAGCCAGTACACACTCGGGGCTTCATACAGCATGGCCCCACGCTACTGGCCTTTATTTCAAACAGGTGATATGTGACAAATTAGCTGCATGATTATCCTTTGCTGTGTCCCCATAGGAAGCAATGTGGATCTCTGTGCAGAACACACAGAGGATCGGCACACAGGGCAGCACCACTGGCTGTGGCCATGAGCCCTGGGTGCTCTCAGGGGCAGCAGCAGCTGTAAGTCCCTCTCCCTGCTGCTGCTTCCTGTGGATGAAGTCAGATCGATTTTTAAATTTTTCTAGTAGTGATACTGCCAGTTTAATGCGCTTATTGATGCCTACCCCGTAGCATATACCTCCACTGAACACAAACTAGGCACCTCACATACACCACTCAAATTTATTTTCATCCCAGTTATCCAGTTTTTATTCTATACCAACTTTTCCTGAGCCAGAAGCAGCTAGCACAGGTCTGAACAGTAGATCCACCTCGGGGTAGCAGTGACAGAAAACAGACTGTAGATTTGTCCTTCAGCTACTGCCACTGCTTTTATTATGATAATCCCTGAGGATCCTAGGATTTTAACCACAGGAGACCTGGAGGTACATTATCACTAATGCTCTCCCTGTCATGACTACAAAATTTGTCCAATGCCTATGGAAAAATACACAATGTTGTTGATGTCAACTTCTAGAAGCATAGTGACAGTACTAAAGTTTCAATGTTAATGACCTGTAAGCACACCTTACAGACAAATAGGAATTTAATATTAAAATCTCACAACAATTTTTTTTGTGACTTAAATTAATGAAAATACTGTATTGGTTAAAGAGAAGACATGACAATATTGTTTTGTTTTATCAGTGTGAACACGGATGAGAAATCTGCAAATAATAACAGCTGAAAGAAAAGCCAACAAGTCTGTTTTAAGAGAGAGGTAGGGCTTCCAGATATTCAAGTTCAGATGTGAATTTGTGCATTTGATACCGAAGAATTCAAAACACAAAACTTTGTGTAACAGAAGAAATAGAATATGACATAGCTGGACCTGGTTCCAATTCAGAAGTTCCATATGAAGAACAAGACAAATGTTCTGCAGCAGGAGGAATATTTGGGGCTTACCACAAATACTAAATGACATCAGTGTTTTCAGTGCTGTGTTGACAGAAGTGCCAGTTGCTCTGAGTTGTACTTGCACACCTCATGCTCATCATGTTATATCACTACACAGATATTTTGCACACAAAAAAACGGAATTTCTTTAAAGTCATCTTTTTTTTCAGAGTTGCAATAGAAATGGTTTTAAAGTGAGAAGTGAATATGGCTAAGAATTTTTTGACTCAATACTTGCCTGACTACTTGCCTTAACTTTGACAGAGCAAAAGAGGTCAAGAAACTGTCTGGGTTGAATTTTATAGTTTGCCATTTTAGAATTTTTAGCTACAACATAGCTAACTGTAGCAATTCACAGTTTTAAGACCCTTTTCTGCCAGTCATGTTTGTTTTGAGAACACCATACTGTATGATGATCTGGGTGAATTTTATCTCTGATGGCCTCATAAAGTTGCCCACATCAGCTTGTAAGCAAGTATTAAGATGAAGATCATTTGTTTGTTGGCATTTTTTCCCTTGATTTCTTCACCAGTCCATATAAATTCTTGTACTGTTCTTTCTGCACCATCTGAGAACCACCCAAAAGTGCGTCAGGCAACATGACTAATATTTCACAAGTGGTTTATTCTTTCCTCAGTCCTCTCCTTGGGGAGAAAATTGCATGCATAATGGTACATTTTGCCCTGGCAGAGTTTTATTGTTTAATTGTTGTCTTTTTGTTTGTTTGTTTGTTTGTTTGGTCTATGGCATGTGTTTATTTGAAAATAGAAGAACTATGTCTTGTACTTAGATCAGAAGTTGGTGATATCTGTGCTGACATTTGCTACTACAAAAGCTCATTTTTGGCCGACTCTTGAAGATTTTGGTTTGTTAAACCCAAACGTTGTCCACTTAAAGACATGGCCTAGTGTCTGTAACTTCACTAGCTGTCCTCTAGAAGTCAGGATAGGCAACAGAGGATTCCTTGGACATGTTTATAATAGCATGACCTTGGGTTACTACAAATTTTTCCATGCCATCCATCTGATAAATATGAAAGTATTCATCAAATCATAGAATGTTTTCGGCTGGAAGGGACCTCTAGAGGTCATCTGGTCCAACCTCCCTACACAAGCAGGGACATCTCTATCTAGGGCAGGTTGCTCAGAGTCCCATCAAGCCTCAGGATATTGTAAGATCTTCCTCTGATTCTTAACATTGTGTCTGTTTGGTATGTCAGGCTTCTGTTCCGTATTCTGCAGCACCTTGTGAGCTTCTTTTGAAGCAGTGTATTGATTTTAAAATTGCTCTCGACTTCTTCATCATTGTCCATTTTTATTTAATTGATTTTCTCTCTACATAAGCTTCTGGAGGCTCTGTGAAGTAAAAGGGGGGAAAAGGCAAACAACAACCAATAGATGGTTTCTTAGTTCTGGTTAAAGATTCCCAACTATGGTTGGATTTTTTGCTTCGGTATTCTCTCATGTTGTATCTTTATGGCCTATTGTATGATGCTGCTATGTGTTCTTAAAACATTTTCCTGTCATCGTTTTAAGGATTGTTTATGCCAGGCAGAGCAGCTAACATGTACAGGTTTGTGCATACAGCACCCACACACATACTCTCTCATACATAGTCAGTAGTCAGTAATAAAAGCACTTTGCTGCTAAATAAATTGAAAATAGTATTAATGCAATAAATGTCCAAGCAGGATTGATTCTGTGTATTTTATAGCATCTGCTACTGCTCTCTGCTATCAAGCTACTAATATGTTCAAGTCTGCATAATATTGTTATTTCCAGATGCAATACTGGAGTTTGTCTGAGAGTGCCAATACTGGCTTATTTTATTTAGTATTTAGTTTAGGCAGAGATAAACCACTCAGTATGTGATCAACATCTTGTAGTCTCCATTTCTAATGTATGTTAGTTATTTTCATCAGAAAAGGTCTACCTTCTATTTCTTGAATTTAGTAAAATCTACCAAATCTCAACATCAAAGATCAAATGCATGTGAGAATAGTGATTGCTTGAAAATTATGAACACCTACTAAACTAACTCTGTAGTAGGAGAAACATCTTCTTGTCCCCCTTTGACTTCTGTTATATTAGAGGAACATAACATGCCATTATTCTGTATTTACTCTTTCTATCTAGTTCATTTGCAAACGTAAGGCACAAGAAAGCAGTGATTAGTGTATAGAGGTATGGAAAGACATGCTACCAGTTAATGTAATGAAGAAGCATAATTCATTCTTTGCTGTCTACATTATGTAGAGGGAAGCAAATGTGCATTAATCATGCAGAAAGCAGGAAATTGAGATGTATGGAAGGGAAGAGTGATATGATACATGAACCCATCCCCCAGCCTCCCAGAGTTGGTAACGGGTCCATTTTTGAATAATGTATATTTTGACAGACATGCCATTTGACAGGCAGGGCTGACCAGAAGGGATCTAAGGAAGCATCTACTTATTAGCAAGAAAAAGGAGGAAATAAAGTGTTATTACATCTAACACAAAATCGTACTGACCCAGTTAGGATCCGCTCATTCAGAGGTGCTGGCTTACTGACAGGTTTCAGAGCAGCCACCCATGGGAAGTTGTCACCAAGCACTGATGTTCCTGGTGGGTCATACATCCTGCAGGGGTTGCCACCAAGGCTAATGCTGCTCAACATAGTATGGTCCCAGCTTCCCAACATCCCTGCTTCCTGCATGAAGAGACACAGATGGGGAAAGGTGGATGGAATTACCTGTCCCTTGAGAGAAGTGAAGTGTGTGTCCCAGGCTTGTAGCCTGCTTGCCATCTCAGGAGAAGCTGTCTATACTTTGCTCTAGTGCAGAAGCAAAGCTCAGCCTGCAAGATACTACCTGTACAAAAGCAAGGGTGCAGGCTCGACAGCCTGCTGGGGTAAGGGCAGCCCAGGGGCAAAACTCATGCTGTGTAGACAAACACAGAGAGCTCCTGGCTCCTGCACTCATTGTGTGTGATGTCTGTCCATGCTATGCATGTCCACATGGCTCACAGAGGGAGACAAACTCATTCAAAATCTGCTGTGCCAAGGGGAGCAGCACTTGCATGTTTCTCCCTAAAACTCTGGCTCCTGGCATGCAGGATCAGCTTGGCACTCGCTGTGCCAAGGCAAGCAAGACAAAAAAACAGAATTTGCTCAGCTGGTCCCCATCAGAGCCATATCTTGACGTCTTTCTTCTGTCACCCTTTTCCCAAGGCACAGTATCACAGCAAGGCCAGAAAGGCATTATCTGGGGTGCCACTTCCCTGTTGCAGTCCAGGCTCCTTCAGGAAGGGGTAGCACGTCCCAGAGGGCATCAGTGCTGCTTTGACAGGCTTGAACTCTCAGTTCCCAAGGTCTTTAGCAGGGCTGCCGTCCCTTCAGCACACACTGCATTACAGTGGGAAAACAGGAGCTGAGTGGGAGCTAGTTCCCACCCTGGTATAGCTTCATTTTAACCCCTCTTCTTTTGTCAGTGGTGGAGGTGGAGGTGGACATGCAAGTGAAAATCATGACCTTTGTAATCACAGCACTGATCTGTGGGCTCTGTTATTGTGCACTGGCCAAGGCAGATGATGCTGATGGGGCCCACCATATGCTTCTGCTTGATTAAATTTCAATTCACAAAAAAGCTGCATATGACAGTTATATATACTTTTATATACATATATACATTTATAGATACTTCAAATTGAATAAGGTCATAAAAATGATGAAGATTAAACATAAACATAAAAGGAAAATCACAGAAAAGGGAACTCCAGATCATGTTCACCAGCCTAGTATGCTTGATGCTATTTTTTTTTTAGCTGCTTCCTATTTTTCCACCAGTTGTCACTTAACAAAAGTTAAAATATTTTTTCTTTATTATATGTCTCATAAAAAATGATCACTGTTTATTTCATTGCTGGTTTATTTCCTTTTCACCTCTCACCTTGTCCTGGTTTGGGTGAAAACAGGACTAATTCTGTTCAGTGATTTCACTTTTCAGTTCAGTACTTCTAATTAACAGCACTTTCTGA
>JANHFX010007425.1:0-25263 GCA_027560015.1 Chloroceryle amazona
CCTCATCCCATTGACCTCAGCCCATCGCTCCAGCCTGTCCAAATCCCTCTGCAGAGCCTTCCTACCCTCAGGCAGATAGACACACCCAGTTAATTTCATGTCATCTGCAAATTTACTGAGGGCACATTTGATCCCCTCATCCAAGTCATTGATAAAGATATTAAGCAAGACTGGTCCCAAAACTGAACCCTGAGAGACACCGCTTCCTACTGGTCACGAGGTGGACTTAACTCCATTTACCACCACTCTCTGGGCCCAGCCATCCAGCCAGTTCCTAACCCAATGAAGAGTCCACTTGTCCAAGCCACGAGCCGCCAGCTTCTCCAGCAGAATGCTGTGGGAAACAGTGTCAAATGCCTTCCTGAAGTTCAGGTAGACAACATCCACTGCTCTTCCCTCATCCACTAGGAGGGTCACCTGATCGTAGAAGGAGATCGGGTTGGTTAAACAGGACTTGCCCTTCATGAACTCATGGTGGCTGGGCCTGATCGTCCTGTTGTCCTGCACTTGCCGCATGATCACCCTCAAGATGAACTGTTCCATTATCTCCCCCAGAAGTGAGGTCAAGTTGACAGGCCAGTAGTTCCTTGGATCTTCCTTCCTACCCTTCTTGTAGATGGGTGTCACATTGGCAAGTCTCCAGTCATCTGAGACTTCCCCAGTTGACAAGAATTGCTGATAAATGATGGAGAGAGGATTGTCAAGTTCCTCTGCCAGCTCCCTCACCACCCTTGGATGGATTCCACCTGTCCCCATAGATTTATGGGTGTCCAGTTGGCTTAGCAGGTCTTTCACTACTATTTCCTGGATTGTGAGGGGATTAATCTGATGTCCATTCCTATCTTTCAGCTCAGGGGACTGAATACCATGAGGATAACTGGTCTGACTATTAAAGACTGAGGCAAAGAAGGCATTAAGTACCTCAGCCTTTTCTTCATCCTTGGTAACAATGTTCCCCCTCACATCTAATAAAAGGTGGAGATTCTCCCTGGTTCTTTTTTTGTTGTTTATATATTTGTAAAAACACTTTTTATTATCTCTTGCAGCAGTGGCCAGGCTGAGTTCTAGCTGAGCTTTTGCCCCTCTAATTTTCTTTTTACACGACCTAACTAAATCCCTATACTCTTCCTGAGTAGCTGGCCCCTTCTTCCAAAGGTGGTAGACTCTCTTCTTTCTCCTAAGTCCCAGCAAAGGCTCCCTGTTCAGCCAGGACAGTCATTTTCCCTGCCAGTTTGTCTTATGACACATGGGGACAGCCTGCTCCTGTGCCTTTAAGAGCTCCTTCTTGAAAAAAGTCCAGTCTTCCTGGACCTCTTTGCCCTCTAGGACTGTACCCCAAGGGACTTTCTCAACCAGTGTTCTAAACAGGTTGAAGTCTGCCCTTCAGAAGTCCATGGTAATAGTTTTGCTGACCCCCCTCCTTACTTGGCCAAGAACTGAGAACTCTATCATTTCATGGTCGCTAAGCCCAAGAAGGCCTCCAACAACCACATTATCCAGCAGACCTTCTCTGTTTGTAAACAACAAGTCCAGCAAGGTACCTCCCCTGGTGGGCTCACTTACTAGCTGAGTCAGGAAGTTATCTTCCACACACTCCAGGAATCTCCTAGACTGTTTCCTGTCTGCTGTGTTATATTTCCAGCAGATGTCTGGAAAGTTGAGGTCCCCCACAAGAACAAGGGCTTGCAATTTTGTGGCTTCTGCTAGCTGTATATAGAATAATTCATCAATCTCTTAATCCTGTTTGGACAGTCTATAACAGACTCCCATCAGGATATACACCTTGTGGGCCTAATCATCTGGGAAACTAGTGATTTCCTTTGTGAGTGATTTCCCCTGGATCAATAAGAACTTGGGACTCTGGTCCTGCCAGCACCTGTCTCCACCTGACTTCATCTTTCTCCTACTCTTATCTTCCCCTATCTATTGCCATCCCTCTAGCCTGAGTGCCCTCACTGAGCTATAACCTCCTTGGCTTCTTCTGCTAAGTAACTGGGCCAGTTTGCTAGGGAACAGAACTAGACAGACTTCTGCATGCACTGGACTGTTTCCAGAGAGCACTGTTCATAGTAATGCCTTGACCCCTGGGCTGGATCCTGCTGCTAAAGGTAGGTGTCAACAGTTGGGAACTTTAGGTTTCCAAGCCAGCCACCTGGAAATGTTCTGCAATGAAATATGTTTCTGGAGCTGAAAGAAGCTTTTAGGATTTGTGTGGTGGCTTTGGACTAGTGCTGCTGCAGGAACACGGGATGTCTATGTTCAGACCCCTTTTGATGAGGGCATATAGACTACTACCTGTCAGTGGGTCTAGTGTTGGTATGAAGGGTAAGACTGCAGATGGGTGCAAGTCTGTATGTACATTGTGGATTTGGAGCTCCACACAGTCAGATCGCAATCTGGTGCTATGGATAATGGTTGAAATACCAGGAGACTGATGAAGTAAAATTGGTGGCACAGATCCCTGCATTGGTGGGCAGCTGCTTTCATGGAGCTCCAAAGAGAAGCTATGAACTGTGGCACGTCCCCATATCTGCAACAGGCAAGGGCAAATAAGTTACTAGTCATCAGCCTCAGCAGTAATTTTGGCAGCCAGAAATCCATTTCCCAGAAAGATTAATAAAGCTTGATAGAGAGGAATTTCTAATAAGCTCTGGATAGTGTGGACTCAGAACTGCACTACATTACAGAACCAAAGCAGTTCTGCTGGAAGGAAAGCCTGGCTTCTATTTCTTGCCCACTTGCAGACTGTGAATCAACAGCTCTAAAAGTTTTTGTCTTTGCAAGCCAGAAGTACTTGAATCTGAGTCATCAGTATAAGATTCCCATAGTGCTCATGTAGATACCATAGCAGACCACCCAACACCCTAGAAACTGCCAGCATGACAGAATTAATTTGAAGTTTTTCACTTCAACATGCAACATCAGCTTCTTTTCTCACAATACATATGGTCCAAACCCCCAGACATCTTAAAGAATAACATATTTCAAATATTTTCAAATAAGTTTCCTGTTTTAATAAGGCAAAGCAAAATCTTTTGCATTTCACTGACATATGCCTGAGAAGAAAAAGGCTTGACTAAAATATCCTTTTTGTGAAAGCTTTGCCAAAGTCAGGATAGCAAGCATGTGCCAGTGAGATGAACATATATTGCTCCTTTCTCCTTGAGACTCTCCTCAGACTCCTCTTGCCATTAAGATCCATATTCAAAAGCTAGCAGAACTTTAAGTGTAAAGCAATGCAGAAGTGGCTTAAAGGAACAACACAAAATCTAAGAAGGCAAATCAAAGACCTCTCAGCCTTCTCCATGTGATGAGCCATTGGTCTCCATTTAAAAGGAGCCTTGTCACCACTTGTCAAGAGCAGAGTGAATTCATTTCTTCCCTTTGTACCTGGCAACTTCTACTAAATGTTATTACAAATCCCTGCTGGGCTTGTCATAGAGCAGACTCCTGAGGGCTTCCCCAGGAAAACTGAGGATTCTCCCAGAATCAGCAGTGCACAGATACAATGGAATGCTCTGCTGGCTCCTGATGGACAGGCAAGGAAGCAGTAGTGCTTCTTTGTAAACTTCATCGAAGAAGTTGATGATGTTTTTTGAGAAAAGACTCTCAATGCTGTGAAACAGGGCTTCACTAAGTAGACAGTACAAGTCCTGGTGCTTTCCTCTTGTACAACAGAGCAGCTCAGAACAGAGGCAACTTCCGCAGGTATAGATGCCTGCATGGCACTCCAGAGAGCTGAGGGGTTTATACTGACCTGATACAGCACCTCTCCTCACACAAAGAGATAATCAACCAGTGTTGAAACAGAACTTCTCTCAGTGAAAGGAGGACTGAAGCATTTCCCCTCAGCACAGAGGTAGGATAACAAAAGTCATGGCAATTAAGGAAAAAAATTTTACTGTAAAAAGTATTATGGATTTAATATCAACCTTCACAGAGTGGGACTGGAACTTCACAGGGAGTCCAAGTTCACCAGGTGAGACTTTCACAAGTGAGACTTTCTGAGTGCAAGTCCAAACTTTCTTTTCCCATTACTTCAAAGTTTATTACTAGCTTCTGTTCATCAGCAACGCAAAGCAAGAGTATCACACCTCTTTAGTCCGACTCTTCTTTTTTTTTTCATTTTATTTTGTAACCTGGTACAAATAACCAGCAGTAGTAGTTAAAAGCAACCACTGTTTCCTGACAACACTTGCCAGAATTAGGCAGAACTAATCTGTTTCCTCCTTAGCATCCAGATGCACTTACAAAACCTTTGATATTTGAGTCCAAAGATGTACTAACTTCACTTTGTTTCTTATAGAATCATAGAATATCTCAACTTGGAAGGCACCCATAAGAATCATCGAGTCAAATTCCCTGTTCCTTGCAGGACTTATCTCCTTAATAAGAAGATAGCTGGCTGTGCATGTGTTCTCCTGACCGGAAAATACGCAAGGTGACCACACATCTAAACACATCAAACTGCTTGATTTCAAATGACCCAGTTGTATGGAAATGCACTAAATGTCCTCATCCACTAGCACATCCATCTGAAGTGCCTGACGTAGCTTGCATTCAGTGTGAATTAGTGCTACTAAACAGTAACATTTTTCACCTGTCAGTGGAGAGGGGAGCTTTTCAAAGACATAAATAATAAATTCTGAAATCAGTGAGAATTAGATGCTAAAGATTCCATCTGTGCCATTGCATATATTTGCTGTTCATATGCCACTCACATAGTACTGAAGAGAGTGCAGGTACCTATGTGCTGAGATTCAATTACACTGTAAGATGTACATGTTGCACGTATCTATCACTTTTCTTCTTTCCACTGATCAAAACATAATAGACTTGATGCAACATTTATTAAACTATTGCCAATCACCATTGCACTTACTTCTAGTTACAGTTCACCATAATAGCATTACCCAAAATAAGGCTGAGTAACTCAGAGCCAAGAAAATAAAGCCAAATTGTCATTGTTTAAAAGATTTCAAGTAATCGTCACTACTGCTGCCATTAAAGGACATTTTAGTTTGTTTTATTTTCTTTCAGATATAGAGTTCAGAGAATTCCTTCACTGCTGCAAGCTTCCCTGAGGAGCAGAAAAGGAGCATGGAGGAATTGCACTACCTGTAAAGCCAGAAGACAACAAGAGCAAAGAATAAGTCCCCATGTACATTTGCTAAAGACACAAGCTTTATGGTAGTGATGTAGACCCTTGCCCAAGGTAGGCTATATAGACATAACACTTCTCACAGTCAAAATGTTTAAGTGAAGTGTTTTTAACTAGAAAAATCAATAGACAGCTAACGAGATAGACAGCAATGTAGACTGAGATGTGTAAATATCTGCATTCCAAAAATGGGCAATTTAAGTTTCTTGTCTTTTCATAATGCCCTAAATATTAATGTGGAAATTTGTACCCACAAATCTACACAACATTTTGCTGAAACAGTTACAGTTCCAAATTTCCATATTTGTTTTTTGCCCATCATCTGATAATTATTTACTGTTGGCTGTTGTACCAAACACCCTTCCTGACCTTAAAAATGTCGCTACTGGCTTAATTTACAGCATCCACAAATCCCATAGCCATAAATGTGAAATGTCGGTGCTCAGCTAATGGTTGTAAAAGAAGAGATCTGTCTAGACAACAGCTGAGGGGAAAAGCTCTAGGGTATGCTTTCTGAGTCAGGGCTCATTCTTCCAGCCTCATACCATAACCAATTTCATCATTAGAATACATCAGGGTTAGTGCCATTTCCATGTGTCCTATCACTCATCACTAGAGAGAGGAAATCAGCACGTACCCCTCCGCTGTCCATGTTGAAGAACTTGTAGACTGCAATGAGGTCACTCCTCAGCCTTCTCTTTTCCAAGTTGAACAAACCAAATAACCTCAGCCATACCTCATAAGTCTTGCCCTCAAGGCTTTTCACCATCTTGGTCACTCTCCTCTGGACACACTCCAATAGTTTGATGTTCACCTTATACTGAGGTGTCCAAAGCTACACACAGTACTCAAGGTGGTGCCACTCCCATGCAGTACAGAGTGAGACAGTCACCTCCCTTGATCGGCTAGCTATGCTGTGCTAGGTACAACCCAGGACACGAGTGGTCCTTTTGCCTAGGACGCACTGTGACTCATACTCAACTTGCCATCAAACCAAACCCCAGATATCTATCATAGGGCTGCTCTCCAGCCTCTCATCTCCCAGTTTGGACATATAACCAGGATTACCCCATCCCACGTGCAGAATCCAGCACTGCTCTTGTTGAATGATGTTGATGGGACTTCCACCCCAGGACCATGGCAAGGAGCTGTGATCCCCCCGTGACAGGTTCACTGTAAGAATGCGTAACGAACTCAAAAGAATTTTCATTGCTCTTGTGTTTTGCCTTTCTGAATATGCAATCCCTTGGATTACTTGTTGTTCCGGCACACTAAAGAGAGGTCCAGAAAGAGGTTTTCCCTTTTCCACAAGATGGAAAATGCCTTGCTGGCATACAGTCTGCATAGCTGTCTCTACATGCCTACCTTCACATTGCAAGCAAGAAGAGGTTTTGGCCAACACAGGCATAGTACCTAATAAAAAGGTAGATGAGAAACAGCAACAACACACACCATCTCAGAAAACTATCTTAGCAGTCAGAAAGGCAAAAGAGGTTCACAAGCTACTCTATAAACCCATGTTCATGACATCCATTTGTTGTCTTGGGCAACTCTCACAGAAAAGTGACACTGCAGAATAATTGTTCAGAGCATCCCCAGGTACCCACAGTCCTGAAAGTCCTGTTGTAGGGGCAAAATAGAGTAGCCTTTTCTCCACACTAAGTTTCTGTATTACAAAGATTTGCTCTTCAATAGCAAAGCTACAGTATCCCCAAGGGTATCACCTTCACTGATCTCAATGAATCCCACCAGAGATACAGGCCAGAAACTAATCAGAAAATTACACCAGTGCAAGCAATAATGGAGAAGAAAGTTGAGATGGGCAAGATGCAAATGAAGTACTTTTGTGGTTGTGCCTCTGATAGCACCGGCACAAATTTCAGCAGGGGAAGTATGAGAAGCCTAAATAAGTATATTTATAATACACCTTGTAAATAAAACTTCAGGAAATACCCACTGTGAGAATTATTTAATTTTTATGGAGCAAATACTGCTTTTTCATAAGAACCACACAAAAATACTTAAATAAAATCCTGCAGTTAGGGTTGATTTAAAGAGAACTTTCTGGTAAATAAGACATTATTAGATTATACAGATATTGGTGTTTTCTAGATATATGCAGGGCTTTGGCCTGTGAAAGTACAGTACACATGGCACGCACCGAAGTTACAGACTCTGTGATTCTAAAACTAGTGGTAAGAGAAGTGTGTCTGCTTGTGCTTCATTTTTTAAAATCATTTTGTAACCTTATGGTGCACTCTTACATAACTAATCTGTGGATTTTATACATGCTGGCAAATTTCCAATGTATAAGCTATAGAACCCAAAGGTATTTTTGCCCCTTGGTTCTCAGATGAGAACCATAGGTGTGCATGGTGAGGGACTGTAAGGGCCAAGTTTCCACAGGTGGAAATACGTTCTCATGAACTTTGGATTCAGGTATGGGTGCTCAGCAAGTGTCCAAATCCAGCCCTGCATGACTTAGATTTTGAAACCCAGGATAGGTTTCCACACTGGTGGCATCTCTGTGTTTTGATATTAAGAGTAATCTGAGAAACTAGGATAAAAATGTATATAATTTGGATTTTTATAAGCAAACGGAGCATAAGCTTTATATATTTATGCTGCTTCTTTGCACTGATGCCTTGCCACAGAGCAATACTGTGATTTCACTAAGCTGAAAAAAAGTGATGTGTATATGAATGATGAACTGTTAGTCTAAACTGGGCATTAACCACATTGTGAATTTGGTGAATGTAACATCAAACTGAATATTCATCCTACTCTGTTGATATTCTGCACATATGATATGAAGTGCAGATGTATGAAATCTAAAGGGCCATGTTCTGTAAAAAGGGATTAGCTGGTAACAAAGGAGAGCAAACACAGTTGGGAAGGAAATTCAGAATACACCATTGTAGCCCTTCAGTTTAGTGTCTCTTCAACAAGGGTCTCTGAGTTTGCTTTACAGGTTGCCCATTTTTATCAAGTTGTAATAATTAAAAATATTAGACTTTCTACTAGTTAGAATCCAGATCAAACCAAAGCAATTTAAGTAACCATGACACCATATGTATTTCAGTCCTAGTTCCAAACCCCTGCTGTGGGCAGGGATACCCCCCATTAGACCAGGTTGTTCAAAGCCCCATCCAACCTGGCCTTTAGCACTTGCAGAGATGGGGCATCCACAACTTCTCTGGGCAACCTGTTCCAGTGCCTCACCACCCTCATCATAACAAATTTATTTCTTACATCTGAATCTGAATCGACTCTCTCAGTTTGAAGCTATGTTGTCCCACCAACAGATACTGAGGTGGTTGAAGTCCCCCATGAGGACCAGGGCTTGTGAATATGAGACTGCTCCTATCTGACTATAGAGGGCCCCATCCACTTGGTCTTCCCGGTTGGGTGGGCTGTAGCAGACCCTCCACTATGACGTCACCTGCCTGTGCCCTCCCTTTAATCGTGACCCATAAACTCTCAGTCGGCTCCTCAACCATCCCAGGTGGAGCTCCATGCAGTCCAGTTGGCCACTGACACAGAGAGTAACACTTTCTCCTTGTCTCCCCTGCCTGTCTGATAGGTAGGTAGGTGTATATTTGAAGGAGGCTTAGCAAGGATTATTTTCCTCACTGCTGCTGTTCATGAAATATCAGATGGAGCAAATCTGTGTGCTGCTGGAGTTCTGCAATCCAACGTTTTGCCACTTGATGGCACCAGCAAAACGCTTAAATTTAATCAAACTACCAAGATTTTATATTAAGGTACTTTAAATGTAAATTCTTTGAAAGCTGAAAAAGACTAAGCTACACCTCTCACATTACCATCGATAACTAGAGCATAGTAGAACCTGACAATAATTCTGCAACAATTTCCCCGTTGTCTTTATAGGGCTCTGAGGTGCATTGTTTGACCCCAGCACTTTCCATTTAGCCTCCCTGCATGTGAGGTATCTGCTCCTCATTTGGTTTAAAACCCAGACACTCTAGAAAAGCAGAAGAGCTAATTGTAAACAGTCCACAGAAGCTACAGAAGGAAACCTGCAACCCTGCTCTTCATAATCCACTGCTTTTGTCAGGCTTCTCTTTTTATTACCTCGTTACAGCATGGCAAGTGTGGTTACCTACAAGAGTGTGGAAGCCAAGACTCCTTTTTACTGGGATAGCTTATGACCTTTACCAGCAGTGCACATTAGAGGCATTGCCTGTGCTGCTTCTGCAGATTTGGTTACAAGCTACAAGGAAGTAGCAAGTTTCCCTGCAAGTTTCCTAAGCACTAAATGACAAGAACTGGCCCATGTACTTCTGTAAGTTAACAGAACACTTTTAAAGTTGTTTTCAAACCAACAGCCATGCAAAATGGGCACTCTTATGCTGGGTGGTTCTGGTTTATTATCTAATCCACCCCCAAGAAAACTCCATTGACTACAGTGGAATGATGGGGAACAATATGGTCCACTGTCACTTGCTAGTCAAACAAGTGTCCTGCTATGTGACATTTCTATTGGTATCTCTGAAATAGCAGAAACACAGACAAGTGGTGGAATAAAATTAAAAACTGCCCTTTGCATAGGGTAGACTTCTGTGTTTTCAGTAATTCCTGGGATGGTCAACATCAAATGCTTCTCAGTTAAGGATTCTCTGGGACCTCACTTCACAGCAAGAGGATTCCTTTGTGCCAGCTCCTCACCAGAATGGATCACCCACATACACAGGCTGAGGCAGAGATTGCAGCACCTTTCTGGGGATTTGCTTCCTTAAGAGGAAGCAGCAGAGAATGCTGGGACTTTATGCCCTTGTGCTATCTCTAGAAGGAGGAAGGTGGTTTTACACAAGAGGAGATCAAACTCTACCCCTTGATGCAGTGAAAAGTACAAGACCTTGGACTCTGAATATTTGATCAACAGCACATTGATGTACTTTCAATTATTTTGCACTCACGTATTAACCTGAAACATGCTGGGTCTCTATGCTTTGTCCTAATTTGAGCACTTTCTTTTCCTGTAAGGTACTATTTTATTGGTCTTTGAAAGACTTTTAAATTGAAGGAAAAAATATGTCCTTTAAAACAATAAGCGAAACCACACACACACACACACACACACACATCTTCCACATTCATAGTCCAAGGTCTTTCAGAGCAACTATTCTTCCTGCTGTCAGAGACTATTAACTGGTGACAGACACGTGGAACCTTTCCTGAAAAATACTCTCCAAGTGGTACTCTGTAGGCCTACCTGGGAGCTATTAACACTCAGTTTATTTACCTTATAGCCTGTGAGGGCTCCTTTGAGCCATTACTGTCTTTTGTGGAAAATGAATTACCAGGCATTTGCAATAACTCTCTACACTTTCATGGGACAACTGTGCCTTTGCTTTAAGAATGAACACTACATATCCTTGTGCAGTTTTGCACTAGAATGAATCACCAACTTTGTCCACATGTGCTTTTCTGAGTGCATTTGCAGCAGGCCATACACATACGTCCTCCCAGTTAAATGTACTGGAGAACAGTAATTGCTTCCTCCCATCTAAAGGTGTAATGAGTTCACATTGAGTAAGACTGCAAAATCCTGAAAGGCGTTGATAAACACCATTCAGCCATTGGCAAGAACTCTTGTTATACACACACACACACACACACACACTATATCAGACTAGAGCGTTTGCAGCTGTCCTTCCAAGAACAAGTCACACCAATGAGATTTTGGGTGGGTTCAATGACAGCATAGAATGAAAGAAACCTGCTTTTTTTTTTCCCCTATGGATTTTAATCTGCTTTCACTGTTTATCATGCCACACTGCACTTGCACCCCTCTGGCTGTACCTCAGCTCTCCAAGACCTGGTGGTTCCCTGACCTGCAGCTCCCTGACCATGCAAGTTTTAAGGTTAGGCAAGGTAAGTGATTACCTCCCTTTGAAAGAATAAAGGGCTGCAGTCAAAGCAAATTTACACATGAAATGTTTTATTCTCCAGACACGATCTCCTTCCTGTTAAAGCTGGAAAGAATGACATGTCTTATTCACTTAGTAACTAACTGAGTACATGGGAAATTAACAGGAAAGAGCAGCAAAAAGTTCTCTGGTCTTATCTAGAAAAGAAGCTGAAGGTCATGAGACTCCCAACACTGCATAACTCTCTGGCCAATACCACTCCTGAGAGAAGAAACAGCTCTTTATAGGCTCCTACCATGTGTCAAAGAGTAGAAAAATAGTGGAAAGTGGGATCCCCTCTTGAAGGTCACACAAGTTCCAATGTGTCTTATTACCATTACTGCACAGGACCGTCCCTGCACCTAGTGCTATTCACTAGACCAGGAGGGAAGCTGCAGAACTACAGCAGACAAAGCCTGTGTTTCCATAAGGATACTCTCTCACATGAAACTTGGTTTATGCCTATTTTACAAAACAGTGTTTGTTGTGTCCACATTGTGCACCTTGATAAGAAAATGGGATGGTCTCCATCTGGACCACTGCTTGGATTTGTTCTGGGGCTTTCCAAATTGGAAGTAAAAGTCACTCTAGCTTGAGTCAGACTTCTTTAAAAGAAACTGTGATAGACTCCATATCCTCTGTGGACTGAACATAAAAGGAGAGATAACACATTACTAAGCAACTGCTTTTTGTGTAATACTGGCAGACTCCAGCTAAAGTCTGCTAGAGCTCCACTGAAAGGATCTCACCACCACATCTGGAAAAGCTGCTGTTCCTTTCTTCCTTTCTAGCCAGAGCTCAACCTTTCCATACTGCCATCTATTCTAGGTGGTTTCAGGCTTGATCTCATATTAAACAGCATAACAAGTGGAGTTTCCTCTCAGAAAAACGCTCTTGATTCAACGACTGACGTGAAACGGAAAATAAGGTTTCTCGACGTTCTTCCCAATTTGGTGGTGCAAGGCACCTGGTGCAGGACTATAATGGTGTCTGAGTTTTTTAAATATAAGGAACACTAAATAACAGTACACCTTTGAAAATACAAAGCTTTGCTGGCTGTTACAACCTGAGCTCACAGGGTCTCTCTAAATCATGGTAGAGTACAGACTGGAAGGTGATCTGCTGGAGAGCAGCCCTGTGGAGAAGGACTTAGGAATCCTGGTAGAGAACAAGTTCTCCAGGGAACAGCAATGTGCCCTTGTGGCCAGGAAGGCCAATGGTATCCTGGGGTCCATTAAGAAGAGCATGTCCAGCAGATCAAGGGAGGTTCTGTTCCCCCTCTAATCTGCACTGGTGAGACCTCACCTGGAGTATTGCATCCAGTTCTGGGCTCCGCAGTTCAAGAGAGACAGGGATCTGCTTGAGAGAGTCCAATGGTGGACTACAAGGATGATGAAGGGACTGGAACACATGCCTTATGAGGAAAGGCTGAGACATCTGGGGCTCTTTAGTCTGGAGAAGAGAAGACTGAGAGGGTATTTGATAAATGTTTATAAATATATAAGGGCTGAGTGTCAAGAGGAACGGGACAGCCTCTTCTCACTCGTGCCCTGTGATAGGACAAAGGGGAATAGATATAAGCTGGAACACAAGAGGTTCCACCTTAACATGAGGAGGAACTTCTTTACTGTAAGGGTGACGGAACGCTGGAACAGGCTGCCCAGAGAGGTTGTGGAGTCTCCTCTGGAGATTTTCAAAACCCTCCTGGATGTGTTCCTGTGGGACCTGTGCTAGATTATATGATCCTGCTCTGGCAGGGGGGTTGGACTCGAAGATCTCCAAGGTCTCTTCCAACTCATGACACCCTGTGATACTGTGAAAACAGACTGACTCCTTATTTTTGCATCTTTGTATCAGGAATATGTCCTATTAATTCAATGAAGAATGTAACAATTCACACTATAACACAATGTGAATTGAAAGGGAAAAAATACTTCTTAGTGTTTCTTTTCAATTAGTACTGTGTTACAATTGTACATTGTATATTACAATTGTGTATTGTAATTGTATATTGTAACACAATGCGAATTGGAAATAAACATGAAGAAGTATTCTCCTTCATGTCTATAGCACCAGTAGACATACAGCATCAGTTCCCACTGTAGAAATGAAAAATCAATTTGAAGTATCCATGGAATAAACTTTTAAATATTGCTGTTCTGTAAGTATGGCTATTTCTCTAAAAATTTTCCACTTTCAAGACAGACACAAAGTTTGAATCAGAGTCCCAGGTCATTATAAATGTAACAATATACAAACAGTTTTCAGAAGCCAACACTAAGTCCTGTTATCTTTGTAGCATCACACATTAAAAGCAGATCACCTCAGTTTAGGCAGGAGTTATGCTGGCATGGTAATTTGTGAGATAACACACATCAAGTTGATTGCACTGAGTCCCACAGCATCTCAGCACAGATTTTACAATGAAATGCATGACTTCTGCATGCTGTACCAGAACAATGTGTGAACAAAATCAATCTAGCACTTGAAGTGTATCTTCAAAACACCCACATCAGTACAGAAAGAAATAAGCACAGCACAACAGTTAAATTATTTGATCAAGGTGGCATGTTTCTTCTTTGTAACTGTGCAACAGCTATTTTTATGGACACTAATGCAATGATGGAGTGTCCAAGTTGCAGCCCTTGAGTCACAGGTGACTTGAACAGAGATTGGGTTCAGCTTCCAAGCCACGGCAATGTCATTAACCAGGTGACTGGATAATGCCCAGCTGTGGGAGGAAAAGAGTTCCCAGAGGAACTGCTAAGGATGAAATGATGAAGTCCCAATAGGGCTCATTAATAGCCCAGACAGCTATGTCCTAAACTGAGTAAGGGAAGGAGTCCTGAGAAGTTATCACCATGTCCTGCTTGGGAATCAGTCTGGGACATCCCTATCTTCACTGAGGAAAACAAGAGGGTAAGAGGAAGACGCTGGTAGGTGGCTTGTAGAATCAAAAAACTTTGTGGGATTACTGTACAAATAATAAATCTTTAAAAAAAATAATGGAAAAAAAACAACCTACCAATAAAGCTTAAAAAAGACTACCAGTCTCTCCTACCCATATACAGTAAAGAACCTTTCAAGTAAGACCTGGTAATTAAACCTTCCTCGTGAAATACATGAGCTTTACAATCTCCAGGTGCACCACGTAGATTAGCCCAGTAATACTGTCTTTCAGGTATGTTTTTATGTTTATTTTTTTCATTAGACAACAAAGAACTATTAAGTAAATGAATTCTTTTTTTTAATCTTAGATACATTTCTGAGTTGGTACAATTGCCAAGAGACTCTTAGCTAGCCTCAGTGATTAAATTATTGCCCTTTAAATCTAGTGTTTTCTTTTGATCACTTCTTTAGAATTTATTTGAAGTATAAAATAAGTCTTCATGGTAAAATATAAATAATTTATCAGCATGGAATGAATAAGTATTTTCCCTGCAAGCATAAACAAGACATGTTTTCTGTTTTGCATTATTAATAAAAGGATTTATTTTTACTAATAGCACATACCATTGTTAATTAATATAGACCTTATTATACCAAATTGTAAGAGGCTAGATTTTTTTCCTTTAAAAAGACATTCTGCACGTCATTTGTTCCTGGTATCTTTTGAGTCTTTGGCTCCTGGCAACACAAACCATTCTTCATGTAATAAGTGGTATCAGTAAGAATATCATCTGCACTGTTTACACACTGATTTGTCCCTAATTTGTATCGATTACTCTAATTCAGATAAAGTGTGGGAGGTACAAATGAACATGGGTCACTTCAGGTAGCTCATTTATTCCTTTTCTTCTCTAAGATAGGCTTTGTTAATCACCAGTTTGGCTAAGTACGTACGTTTTGCCTATATTCTATCTTGCCTTCCCTTAGTGAAATATAAAGGCAAGTTGTTCCTCTTACAGCCATAACTGCACAGTGCAGGCTCCTTGGCAAAAAGCAGCAGCAATGCTACTAAACAAAAAGCCTCTCTCTGCAACAAAGCATGTAGTGATAGGTTTAGCAGGTTAGCAGTGTTTGCCCAGCACACCCACTTTCCTAACAACTACTGATCTTGTTGACTTGCCTATCAGCTAATTGGGTTTTCTTGGCTGCATTATTCACGGCCTCTTTTCCTCATGTGAATTAAAGTGTTGGGAGCATCCACCAAGCACAGATAAGAGATCTAAAGTACATATTAAGCAGACTTATGAAACAGAAGCCTCAGAAAAGCCCAGCTTGGTAAGACATCTCATTACGTCATGATGCATGACCTCAGGAACAGAATGAATTTGGTTCCTACATAAGGTTGTCATTTTGCTTTATACAGCAATTGGGGAAAGGTGTTTGCTCTCAGTCGGATGCTGTATGCAGTTGTGGTCAAGTTTAGAAGAATCCAAACATGGTGCTAGTCTCTCTTACTGGAATAAACTGCTGCTTTCATTTTCCTGAGAAGATTTTGGGATTCCTCTGATTTTATTAAGTTTTTTTATTATTATTCTATCATAAAAAACTGAAAGTTCAAAAGAACTGCCACAGGAACATGAGCCCTTCATGAAAACCCAGTTCTCAGTATGCCATAAAAGTCTCCATTTTAGCTTTATCATCTTTCTCTCAGAAATAAATACCTTCTTAGAGGCAAATTTTCATTTCACAAGCACAAACTCAGTTACTGTTAATTGGAGTTCTGCAAGAATCAGAAGTCCACATTTTCTCTCCCTTAAGTCACATAAAAGCAAATATGAGTTGGTATGACTAGTTATGTACAAAAGCTGCAGAGGACACGTAATTGTTGATTCTTTGCAGGGTGCAAGTGAGAAGGGATTAAAGAACTAAGATATCACCTCTCTGATTCTCACACCTCTCCCAGTTCTTGTAAAATGTTACATTTAATGCTAAAGCTCTGTGAAATGTGAAATAGGGAATTTTTCTTTCTTCCTGTTCTTCTTCCTGACAACTCAAACCAACCCAAGACCACTGTGCCTGCAATTTCCCACCCCTCATCCCTACTAGAACACACATTTTCAGGTACACCATGTTCCCAAACTTCAGATCACCTGCATATTGAGGCACTGGGATTCATGCAAACAGTTATCGGCCTTTCCACCCCAATATCCCTACCATGGCTTTTGATGTGGTTTTCTGAGGAAGACCAGAGGTAAGATAGTACTCTGTGACTGTTCCACTTGTTCTTAGAACTTAGAAACGCTACAGAAGTCACGACTCTTTTCTAATGAAAGTTAACAGAGCGAGAATCTGAATGTACCAGTGGTCAAGCTAATCATCTTGTCTTAAATTAGAGCTCTGTGTGCTGATAATTGCAGTCTCCATGAAGGATACCTCAGCACTTTTAATAGCTACAGAGCTATTAACATAGCTGCTAATCCCCACAAAAGCAAGATGGATTATTTAGTGCCTCTGATATCTTCTGTCAGACAAATAATTATTCACAGTTCAAAATAGTGGAAAAGAAAGGAAAAAAGATGCATCAAGCAATTTGGTGGCAAAAGTTCATGCCTGCCATACTTTTACTGAGGACAACAGAGGTAGAGCTGAATGATTTAAAATATGTTATTACTACATAGATAGTAAAACAAGGTCCAGGGAGAAAAAGCAATTCTTTTCATCCCTTACAAAGACCGAGATGAAACCCTAGACATTCTTGATTTACAGAACACCATGTAAGTCATCATGAGGTGTTCACTTTTAACTTTAGCAGCATTTTGCCCCGAGAGTGTTTTACATAATATATTGAAGGAAAAAGGCATGAAATTTGTTTTCCTTATTCTGTTTTTCCCTGGAGGCATTCTATTACATTGGGATTTTGGCAGGTACTTCATTTTGGGAAACTTTAAAGATCACCTCCATGAACTGATGAGGAGTCCTTAGCAGCTGCTGACCACACAGGGTTATGGGGAATTTGGGACAGGAGAAAGCCAGCACCTCTGTGTGCCAAGGCAGTGCTTTGCCAGGAAGGGTTTGGCAGTAACTGTGTGAAACAGAAAAAAAGTATGCTGGCATGGATAAGAAGCTTCTCAGCAGCCTAAAAGCTGCTAATGTTAAGCAGGAGGTCAATTTGCATTAATTAGCTGCCATTCCTAGTTGTCAGCACAATACTGTACAGTTATGTAAGTAATTGGGAACATGAGCCATTTTTTGTGCAGTATTTGTCCATCCAAACCCAAAAGCTTTCCACGAAATATGTAATGCTAGCAGCCATTTTTAGTCAATTTTCACTGATCGTTGGTCAATTTAAGAAACACTAATCACTTGTGGAGGTGGGCTTATAAAGCCTATTGTACAACAGGAGGATCATCAGAGGCCAAGGCCTATTCCTTGCAAAGCTGAACAGGTTCAGAATTACTAGCTAAGTGGGCAGCTACTGCTGTCACTGAGAAAATATATTGAGTTCATTTGCTGTTCCCTCCATATGGTTTGACTTCTGTGATTAGAACACTCTGGTTCTCAGTAACTGAAGGAAAAATCTCTGGTTTAGTACAGATAACCCAGACCACACTCAGGTGACTTTTACCACTAGAAATTTGAAAGCTTTGTGTCTTTTCTACACCTCATCTTTACAAAACTCAGAGTCACTATTATGTAGTTAACATGGACAGCATCATTGTGAAGTGAAAAGGGAAACTAAGGCAGAAAAACTGGAGAGAAAAAGCAGTGATATAACCAGGGTTGGAAATTAAGCTCTTCCAGGCATGCACTGTGATTTCATTTTTATCAGACAACTAGTAGCACTCAGTTATTCCCCTGATGATGACATTGTGAGTACAGATCCAGCTCACAATTTATCAAACTTTATTGTTTGTTGTAAAAAATCATGCACAGAAAATGCAACAAGAACCTTTCCTGCTGGTGTGTGAATCAACCCAGAGCACCTGCAATTGGCCATGAGCAGATGGCCTCCTGCAGAGGCAGCTTTATCTGCTATGATATCCAGCCCTTAGCTGTTTGTCACCACCTCACTGCCCGAGACATCTTGCCTTGCAGATCTAGTGTGATCATCTGATCAGATCATCACATTGAGTGCTTCCAAAAAGACAGCTGGGTTAATTTATGCTGATGAAATGAGTGATCTGATCTAACCCTACTGATTTTTGTACCAAAAGAGTGAAGAGGACTTCTGTCTGCAGATCCATTACGTCAATGTCCCTAGGTAGAAGAAACATTAGCAGCAGCTCACAGAACCTCTTCCACCAGCACAGCTATCTGTATAGTCACTATATGTCTATAGTTTAAAATGCAGAACCTTCTGTCATTTTGATGTCTACACTAATCAACATAGGGATAAAGTTGTCAGTATTCCCTCTGACTCCCAGAAGAAGGCTGTGCACTAGCCAGGACAGTGCACATACTTCCAAGTGCACAGTTCATATGGAAAAGAGCAAAATGCCTTTTATTTTTTTAAGAAAAATCAAACTTCTCTGCATCTCTTTCATGGGAGAGATTTCTACACCAAGAGCTTCTGCACTATCCCAAACACTTGCAGACAATGAATTAGGCATTATACATATAAAGAGTGAAAAGCTTTAGAGACAGTTTTCAACTAGCAGCAATATATAAACAAGATCAGAAGCTAGCAGGCTATCCTGTGACTGAGGTCCTCTAAGTACTAACTAGCTCTTGCAGGATCTAGCCAAGTAGCTCTGGAGATAACAATAAGAACACGAAGCAGCAACAAGAGCTGCTGACAATACACTGAGGGTGGGGCTTGATTCAGAATCCAAATCACACTCAGGTGAAGACATGGAATGAGTAAACACTGCATTTACTAAGAATCTCACATTTCCACCACATATCATACTAGCAAGAGTACGACCAGATTCATCTAGCAGAATTAAGCCTTTCCTTTGATAATACAGAAGCACAGGGCAAAGTTCAATCTAAAACAGGGGCAGAAGTTCAGTATATACTAAATCAGTCCTGACACAGCTCGTTGACAGAACTTCTGCAATGAGTTAATGGCTTGGTCAGGGTTTGCAGGGGGGAAAGTCATGATGATAATCTGCTTATTTTTTTATCTTATCATTTAAAGTTGCCACCAACACATGAGCAATTCAAATGACCTTTTGCCTTGAGAAGTACGAGTAATAGTCTCCATAAAACAAGTGGGCAGCTCTCATGTGAGTGGTGCAGCACTATAGAGACTGAAACATAGTGGCTCGATATTCAGCTAGTATTACATCAGGACAACCCAACTGAACTCATCAACTTAATGTCTTTATTGCACATTGTGTACTTGATAAGTGACCTATTACCATTACAGACTGCTGCCTTCTTACCAACTATATTAGTTTAAGTTCTTTAGAATTTCTGTGATTTCTTCTCCTCCATTTATGTGACTGACTTGCCTTTCTTCCTTAAGGGCACTTCAGTAATAAGATCAGAATATATTGTTACGCAAAGATTTACTCTAAAGAATGTAAATAACTCTATTTGAAAACTCCATGCTTATTGTCTTCAACAATTTTTATATTCTGTGTGGCCTGTATAAAAGTGGAAAGGTACTCTTTGTAGTAAATGCTACTCATGCAAATGAAGCATAACATGGTATATAAGTATAGCAAATCAAGTTGAGTTGCGTTTTGTTAATGTATCATAGCTGTAACAGCCTAAGGCACCCAGTGACACCTGCACATTTTCATGCAGAACATACACAGGTCTAATTGTAACTAAGTAATCTGCAGGTAAAACAGGAGGAATGTATTCCTGATCTGCTGGCTCTTCAGCACTTCCAGGATCAAACAGCACATACGTGCAAGAAGCATGGCAGCTAAGTGAGATGCTGCCATTTTCTTAGTTATAGTCCAAAAAACATGGTCCCAGATAAAAAGCCCCCAAATTGTCCTGTGTTTTTTTTTTCTATTGGATTTAAATAAATAAATAAACTATATTCCAAGTAAGGAAATCCCTTTTGAAAAGGCATTTACAAGCTTCTGATAATTCAGTCCCTCTATTTGAAATGAAAAAGCTGTCCAGCTTTTTCTCCAGTGTGATCAAGAAACAAATCTTTCACTGTATGATGAGATGACGAACACTTCAAAGAACAGTTTCAACAGCTTGTCTCTGGAAATGAAAATCCAAACTAGCAGCTTACATTAATTCAATATGGTGCAGTTTTATTGCCCTCTGGCTTTCAAAGTGTGAGTGGGAGAGACCTACCCTAGGCCACACTGACTTATTTGAATAACATTATTCCACTTAAAGAATACCTACGTTAAACATCAAACACTCAGATTGTTCAGCACAGTAACTGCTGAAGTCCATCCTTTGGCTATAGGATTCAAATGTACTTTATGTTTGAACAGTTCCTAGGCGTGAGGCTTTGACTGCACCAGTATCTGATGCCTTAACAGTACAAAGATTAATACAGGGTAACAGTATTCAAGCAGTGGATCAAACTGTGGAGAAAGCTAAAATGATGCTATGATTCTAAAAAGTCACATGCCAATGAGCATCCTTGGTCCCACTTGAAACAGCTCGTAAAAGAACTTAAAAACACACTCATGCAAGCCACTGTTTATACCATCTTTGTTTACAAGACCACAAATGGGAGGAGTGATGCTTATAGAAGAAGCAGCACAAGATATCTATACCCATTTATATCTTATGCATTGGGGTGGAGCACAATATTTTCTTTTCCAAAGCACGAAGACTGACTATAAGCCCTCTATGTGTCAGGGCAATAATGAATGTCTGGGCTGCTTCCCTTTGCCTGGGAGACCCCTGGAAGATGAAGCCATTTCACTAGTCTCAGGCAACAGTCTGCTAAAATGAGCAGTCCCTGCTAAAACAAGACTTAGATGACAGTGTAAATCGTAAATCCCTTTTTTCTTCCTCCATTTAGAAAGAAACATTTTTACCTAGTCTCTCACAAGTGAGAGTTCCGGAGGGGTGTACTGCATGTTTACTTCAAGGGCTACCCCCATGAATCAATTCTCCAAGAAGAGTACTCCTCCAGTGTTCAGATGCCTCTGCTGTTATTCAGGGTTCCTGCTGTTGCAGCCAGCTACTCAGGCACAATATTGAGTAAAGTAAAAACAGTGTCTAGTCTAGTTCATCAACAGCAAGTGACAGAAAGCACAGACCAGAAACGGGATGTGAGCCAAGAGCAGGCTGCTTGTGTCTCGGACATGCTACCAGAGAGTTCATCATCTGGATACAAGGCCATCAGTAAAACTTCAGAAAATCACTGACACACTGCAAACAGAAGCATTGTACGGGGGGCAGCTTTCAGCAAGGCCTGAACTTGAACCCCTTCCAAAATCTGCATGTTCCTTTTCCTCCAAAGACTTCAAGCCCAGTCATTTGGATCAACATACTATATGGGAAAACCCAGTTAGTCTAAGCAAGCCAGGCTTACCACTGAATGTAAAGAGTGAGGAAAGTAGAATTTTGTGCACAGCCTTTGTCATCAAGAAGCATGTCAGCCTGCACAGCGACCAGAGGATGGGCCAGGAGAGACAGCACTGCCTCAAGGGATTCCTGTCTGTGAGGTTCCTTGGCACCAGAAAGCACTGCCGCAGCGTTCCTTCTCTAAGACAGCAGCAAAAAAGTATTTACATGATTCTGTAACGGGAGATACAAAATACCTCAGAGATAACATTACTGAGGGAAAGAGACACAAATTCTGTGGTTTCTATGCTTTTTATTTCTCTAACTGAGGCATTCCTTGGTCCTTTAAAAATAGAGTAACAAGTATAAAGTACTGCAATACAAAGCTCTGTCCTTTCCTAGAGAATCACAGTAAAATCAAACAGTAAGAGAAGAGCAGTTAGGGTAGCTTAGGACATGTGCAGCATATTTGAGAAGAGTAGAAGAGCTTGTCTTTGCCTAGAGGCTGTGAAGACATGATGTGTTTCTTCCCGCACACATTAGCAGGATAAAGACTGGTTATGGAAAGAAATAGCTCGTTTAAGGCCTAACAGATTCACAAATGAGTGCTACAGTCTGACTGGGAATAAACTTGGGCTGGGAATCACAAGATGATATTTCATGGTCACAGCAGGAAGGTTCAGGAATGGGTCTTAAATAGATGAGGAGAGGACCAGAAAGCAGGCTGCTTCAGAAGTTACCTGAGCAGATTATGAGAGGAAGGAGCTATGACACAGTTGCCAGCAACAGCTAGGGATCATAGTTACTGACCCAACAAGGCCCTTTGCAGGACCTCACAAGCACCAAGCTCCCAGGTCAAAGGGACCCTCTGCTACTCTGCAGAGAGTCAAACACCAATGATGTCAGCACTACAGTGCACATGGACAAACAGGATCCTCGTGAGCTGGGGAGTCTCTTTGCGCACAGAACATTCCCAAAACCCCCACTCTCTAAGGCTGACTGTGGCCTCTCCAAGCTTACATTCCTATGTCAGACCTATTGTGGCTTGTATTTCAGATTCTTCTTTCATTTTTTGACTCATTGTCTAAGGCAGTATTGATTAAGAGAACTGGAAAGGCCATAGAGATTGTATTTAAACTGCAGTGTTGACTGATAGAGGAAGTATGGCATTTAGCAATCCCTGCAGGGCCTTGAAGGAGCTTTAGAATGAAGCAGGTAAACTACAGAAAACATAATCTATTATTAGGAGTTTGCCTTAGATGGCTGCAAGTGGTCAATATAGTAGCAAAGGATTAATAGCAGGCATTAACTTGATGGTTATAAAAATAGTTAAGAGCATGGGATAGTTAAGAGCATGTGGTGCTTACTGAGATGCTTAGGGTTCCTGAATAGTGTGAACAAAACCCAACTAAACAAAAAAATCCCAAAATGCAATATATTTAAGCACTTTAAATAATTTTTATAAAGATTTCTGAAAATAAGAAAGCAGGAAAGGAAACTTCAGTGGAAAGCTATCTCGTGGATTAGCAACTGGTTGTGCAAAAAGAATGCAAAGAATAAGCTTAAATTGCTATTTGTGTGCTGACAGATTAATATTGCTGCTACCCAGAATTCAGTAACATACCTAATGTTGATTCAGTTAATATCTTAAGGAGCTGCAGCCAAGTGGGGATTGGAGAAGTAGAAACAGCACATAAGCATTCATCGTTATTTTTAACTGCTTAATTAAATGAGGGATTACTCAGTTGTTTCCCAGAAAGGACCTGAAGAGGGAGCAAAATGCCATTATATTTTTCATTGAGAGTTTTTTCATTGCACTCTTCTAAACTGTCCCATTAAGAGATTAGATATATTCCTTTCTCCCTTCAAAGAAATCAGCAGAGTTCAGGAGACTGCCAGGAATAGAACCATGCTTCCAGACAGTTATTATCCACTGGACTTTCCCTTACAGGAAGGGATGCTAGCAAAGAATCATGGCAGAAATGCAAATACCTGACTACTTCATTCTTGTGTGAGATATTCAGGAAACCAGTCAAGACACAGTGCCCCAGCACTGCACTATTTTCTGTGCAAGTATTCAGAGTACAAGGGCTTAGTGACTACCATGAGGATATTAAGGAAAATGATGTGACATGAGTGAGAGAACTTACTGAGACTTAAGACAGGATACTCACTTTCTATCCCACCTTTACACATCTCAGAAACAATCAGACTTGGTTCTTAAAACAGAGGTGATAAACACATTTATTAAGGACATAAGAAAAGTACAGGAGAGTACCTAGAGGATTTATTACAAAATTAACTGAGTGGCATAATAACAGATGAAATTCAAACATGAAGCATGAGGAAACATACTGCAGTGAACTTTTGAAGACAACTCAGCCACAAATGCATTTTAAAATACCTGGAATGATTTCAAAATAAGTTCAGCTTCCTGCATTTTGCTCTGCTTTTAGCAGCATTCAGGAGAAATTAATGTTAAATTGCAGAGAAGACAGAATATTATGTTCTTTCATATGCCCTGTGTATTTTGCATTTAGTTTTGTTCAGCACATTTCATAAGTAATAAAAAGCAAAATAGTCTGGATAAGAACAACAATTATTAAAAAGGGGGGAGTAGTTACACAGTTACACTCCAAGGAAGATATGTGAAAACTGAACTTGTAAAAAAAAGCCCAAAAAACACCAAACACACAAGAAAACCAAAACAAAACTCTACACAACCAAACAATACCACCACCATAAACAAAATAAACAAACAAACAAAAAACAAACAAACAAACAAACAAATGTGTTATGAGTACATAAGGCATTTACTACAGAAAACTTTCAGCAGTAATTTTTATCATGTTTCTGTAAGCCCCTGAATTAAGAAGCTCTGGGATTTTTTTGTTTGGTCAAATTTACCAGAAAAAAAAGAAGAAACTTAGAAAGTACACTGTAACTTACTTGTTTAGTTTTCTGCTTGGAATATGATGAAGGCAAAGAGATTAATAAAATAAATAAATTTAAAAAAAACCAAAACAAACAAACAAAACCAAACCAAAACAAAAAAGGCTTAGAGACATTTAGAGATATATCCTAGGAGCATACGAAAAATATCTACAATGCTAGTAGTTTTGATTAAATGTTCTCAGTGCTCTGAGACTTTATACTTTAGGATAATAAACTCATCCTGGATATTTTTTAGTGCCTGCAAGGCATCCAGCATTGAGCATTGTCAGAAACAGTACTAAACCACTAACCTGTTCTGATATAACTGTTGACACATTCCTAAAGTCATATAGAAAAGCAAACAGACAATGAAGCTGGGATATTAAAACCTGATTCTAAAACTACCAGACACGTGATTACTTGGTTACAAAAGTTTTGAAAACTTGATACAATAGGCGGCAAAACTATCATAAGATATCTGTAGGGAATCCCACGTCCTCTGACAAACATCCCATGGGTACTACCATCTGCTGTAGTGATTGCCTCTCGGTGAAGAAGATGACATGAAGATCCAAGAATCATGTTGCCTCGTGACTGCCAGGCTTCACATCGCACAGCTCCTCCTGCTGCTATACCCAGAGCCCTCGCGGCTCTGCAGAGGACTGGGTAGAGGCTCAAAAGTATTAAGCCTACCACAGTACACTAGTTTTATTTCTATGGGAGAACAAAGCTAAATCTGCCAGTTTATGGCCCTGTATCTACTTATGTTATAAATGGTTTCTCCTTTGAAAATCCTAAGGTAAGAAAAGGTTTTATTTCTTAAGACTCTCATCTGAAGGGGGGGGGGGGGGGGTTCCTTTTTTCTTTTTTCCCGAAAAGACATTTTTTTTTCCACAACCCCCCATT
>JANHFX010007427.1:0-29383 GCA_027560015.1 Chloroceryle amazona
CGCTGCTTTTCCCCGCTGCTAGGAGGCGAAACGCTCGGCCGGGCGGCTCGGGCCCCGCGGGTAGTGAACGGCGGTGGAGGAGAAACCAGGCCTTGGGTGACCTCCCCTCCGCCGCGGGGTGAGCCGCCCTCTTCTATCTCCTCTTCTCCCCTCATGTCGCTGGCAGAGGAGCGCGGGCGGGAGGCAGGGGCCGCCGCTAGTGGACCAGCGCAGCCTGGCCCGGCCTTTGCGCGCCTGCGGGCCCGCGTGGGTGAGCTCCCGGTTGGCGAGAAGAAGCGCTCGCTGCCCGGCGCGGCGGGGAGGAAGGGTTCGGGCGGGGGGTGCGGGACCAGCAGGCCCAAGGAAGCTTTGCGGTATCAGGTCGGGCGAGGCGCTTCCCTCCGCCTTGGGTAAGGGTGCCTTACTCGCTCTCCAAGGAGACGCCAGCGGGGCAGCGGCCGCGCTGTTGCCTGAGGCGCTTTGAGCGGAGCCCGCCTACCGCCCTCCGCGGGGCCCCGGGCTTTGGCGCCGCGAAGGAGCGGGTTTTCGGCGCGCCTCTGGCCGCTCTCTGTCCGGGTAGCGCTCCGGCCTGCCTCACACAGCGGCTCGGCCGACAGAGCCGCCGGGGGGTCCCTGCGTTTTCCGGCCCCTTTGGCGGCGGCGAGAGCCGCGGACCTGGGCTCGGCGCCTCGCCGTGAAAGCGGCCAGGTCGGGACGGCAACCTGCGGAACGCCCGGAGGGGCTGAGGTATGTGGCTCGGCCCCCGACTCTGCAAGCAGCTGGTGCTGGGCATCCCTCCCTTGGTCCGGGTGTTGAGTTTGCAGTCCTCCTGTGGCCTTGTTCGTGTGAGGACTGTCCGGTGCAACAAGAGAGAACTTGCTCCGTTTCTGTTCCAGTTTGATGATACTGAGTCGTTGGCAATGCTCTTGTAGGCATGTAATGAGTTAATGCATTAACGTTCAGTAAGGAATGCGTGTCATAAAAATTTAAAGAAGTGTTTGATCCCATTTTCTGTATTTATGGTTCTAGGATGACTTTCTGCAAGTTTTTGTTTTCCATTTAGTTTTTAATTTTCAGAAGTTTCTATGTACAGAGTCAAGTTCTTTTCAGAGTCCTTGCAGTTCATGTGAATGCTATAGGGAAAAATGTAAAAAACAACTCTTGTGTAGAAGAAAAGCCTTTGGAAAAAATTTCTATCTTTGATTTGTTAGCATGTATTGTAGTGGAAGTTCTGAGCAATATGCATATTATTCTTACATGTAGAAAATAGGCTTTGACTACAATCTTAACATGTTTTGTCTACAGTCTTACATGTTATGTTATTATTTCAGTAAAGAAATACACTTGTAAGTCTTTGCTGGATTAGGAAGCAGCATAATAGGAGGATACCAAAGCTTTTGTAAGTGAATTTCTTTTGGAAATAGCTGGTAAAATGAAAAGAAAAACTACAAAGTAGTTAAGTGTGTGTGGTGAAAAACAGAACTTCGTATGGGAGAATTTGATCTGTTAGGAAAAAGCTGTCTGAACCTCTGTGATTTTTAACTGAGTCGAAGGGATAAAAGTTCAGCAAGTCTCTGGGATCTTCAGTTCACTTGAATATAAGTCATTTTGAAATACCAAGTACTATAACATGAATGTTTAAAAACTTACTGCCTGGGAAGGATACAGATCTGTTAGAAAACTTTAAAATCTGCTTGCTGGAAGTGATCAAGATGGTGTTATTTTTGAGCTGTATTTATTAGGGTACATTGGCATATGCCTTGTGTCCCTGTTTGAGAATATTATTCAGAATATTCCATCTGGCAGTGAATTTACTCTGGAGGAAATCAGAGACTCTTACAGCAAAGATAGTTGAAGATAGCTTTTGTGAAAGTTTTAAATTTAAATAAATTTGAATGGTTATTGTGTTATGTAAAGATGAATAGTGTCACTTGTTTGTACAGTGGAAGGTAGGGAAAAATGTCTTTTGCTATGGTTTTAGTAGAATTATATAACATGATGATGAGAAAACGGCTTATTGAATTGAACTGTAAACCCAGATGGCCTCTAATCTTGTGGAGATGAACTCATTATGCTTAGTGGCATAGGTCAGGATGGAGTGCCAGTTGAAATATTCGGTCTTGCATATCTACAAAGCTGAACAGTTTTTCTGTAATTGAAGAAAGTTCTTTAAAAAAGAGTGCTGTTTTCTAAAGTAAGCTAAACTGATAAATATGCATTTGTTTTGAATGCTTGTCAAACTTAAGACATCTTGAGTTGTCAGGAGAGCGTCCCTGTGAACTTTTCATCAGATGCTTGTGCTTCTGCATGAAAAAATACTATGACAGGCCACTGTGTTCTTGTTTTCTAAGTAAATCTTATGGTTCACCTGGGTGAAAGTTGCACAGGAGGTGTGATTTTTATGGCTGATCTGTGTGGATTTCACTCCTCCTGATGGCAAGGCTTGTATTGCCCTTCCTTGAGCCTACAGATATATATAGTCATAAGGCTGGCCACATCAGGCAGCTTATCCAGCTGACAACTCAACTGATTTTTGGTTTCAGGTTTGTTTGCTGGCTAGCTAGTTGATAGATGGTGCCCTCTGATTGTATGGCCTAATGGACACTTCTGTTGGGATGAAGAAGGGAGTATGAATGAGTGTGCAGGAGCAGCAGGGCACAGATCTGCAGTTCCCAAAGTAGCAGACTTTTAATTCTGCCTGTGTTATGTTTCTGATTGTGAGATGCAGAAGCTGAATTACTCCAGACTGTGTTAACGTGACTTCAGGTGGTAGACTGCTAAGTGGAGATGTGGTTTTGGTATAATAAGCATCCCTGGCATATCCAGTTTCCATAATGGTATAGTAAATAGTCTGTGTTTGGATGAAAATACTGCTTTGTGCAAGTGCACCTGCCGAGAGGGTTTGTACCATTTGATTTTGATTGAAGAATAATATAAGATTGCAAGATAAGTGTACTAGCACAACTTATAAACTTAGTTCAGAGCATTATTTTTTTATTTATTTTTTCTGGAGCTGATTATAAAAAACCTCAACTTCTTAGATATTTTTTAATGTTGAGTTTTAGGTAATTTCTTCACCTGCACTGTGTGAAATCTTGGCACAAAAATTAATAGTTTGAGTAAACTGTTTAGAATTAAATCATACAAATGTCTAGATTGGAAAAGACCTGTACAATCATCGAGTCCAATCATCAACCTAACACTACCAAGTTTACCCCTTAAGCCATATCCCTAAGCACCCCATCTGATTGTCTCTTAAACACCTCAGGGATGGGGACTCCACCACTGCCCTGGGCAACCCATTCAAATGCCTGATAACCTCAGCAAAGAAATTCTTCCTAATAGCCAAGCAAAACCTTCCCTGCACAGCTTGAATTCATTTCCTCTTGTTCTATGGTCTGGGTTAAACAGGCCTACTCCCACCTCTCTGTAACCTCCCTTCAGGTAGTCATATGTTCCTTTTTGGGCTGATTGTTGGGATTTTTTTCAGTTAAAGGTAAAGCTAGGATCATCTCCTAACATAGCAGTTAAAACTAGCTGGAAAAATCTTGTCTCTGCAAGACAGTTTTTCTTCTACATCTGTATTGGAATGTCATAACTGTTGAAGAATAAGTTTGTAGCTTTATGCAGCAGAACTGCCAACAGCTCTTAGGTAGGCTACCAAGTTTTTATTAAAGCCTGAGAGTATATACAGTTATGTATTCTTCACTTTTTTAACTGGCTAATCTAATTTTACTGTTACAAAGAAATACTTTGTTTCTGATCTTTCTGCTTTAGCAACTTTTTTTTATTACTGATGTCAAAAATAGAAGTGAAAATGAAAACTTTTAACAGAGATTGCTTTATACCACACAAAATGGCACCATTTGAGAGCAGCAATTCTTTAGGAAACAAATTATTTTTTTTGATTTGCTAGAAACTCTAATGTAAGTGGTGTGACATTCACTGGTTGAATAACTTTGCCTGTAGTAAAGAAAGTAAAAATACTTTTATTGATGTCTATTTTCAGTGTGTTGAACCAAGTAATACCCTTCAGTGCTCTCTTGTCAACATCTTAGTATGGAAATAAATGCAAAAGTTTGACATACTAGGTCTCCAGAGTCACTTACTGTATTGAATAGACATCACCCTGGACCTGAAAGTGCTGTCTTTGTGAATCACAAAGCAGTCTTTCCAAGCACTTTGTAGTGTGTTTTAAAGTGAGGAAAGTTAAGAGCCTCAAAAATATATATATATATATACACTTTCTAAGAGCAAGGATTTAAAAAAAAAACAAACAAAAAAACCCCCAAAAAAACCAACCTCGACTCAAAACATTTTTGAGTAACACAATTTAGTAAACAGGGGATTTGGTTTCCAAATTCAGCTTTATGTTTGCATTTTGTAATGAACATGTAGTTGTCATCTCACATTGAGTCGTTGAGACATTCTACATAAACTGCTTTTAATACAGCACATTCTTTCAACTATTTCTTTTAGATTCTTTTTAATTGATTGGTTGTCATGGCAACAGGAGGTGGTCCCTTTGAAGAAGGCATGAATGATCCAGACTTGCCTAGCTGGAGCAATGAGAGCCTCGATGACCGGCTGAACAACACGGTATAATTAATCTTCCAGTTGCCTTTTTATGCTGTACATTAAAATTACCAGGTAGATTCTGTGAGTAGCAGGCACCAGTCCAAAACAGTAAGCCTTGTCAGTACAGCTTTACACCTAAGTATACACAAAACCAATAAAAATATTTGAGGTAGATGTGAGCAGTGAGCGTTACTCTAATTTTAAAAGTTCTAAACTGCTGAAGAGTCTTCAGCAAAGAAGCAAAATACAATCATAGCTTCATTTGAAATTGAGTTTAATGTATTCTAGGATGAAATGGGTTTAAAATCTTCTGACAAGCTATTTTTAGTTTGTGCAGTAGAGACAATTATAATTTGTAATGTGATGTTTGCTCTAGAAAACAATGCATGTTTGGTATCACTTTTTGGTTTTATTTCTAAAATGGAAGTAAACTCTCTGACTGAATTAAAACATCCATTTTTTTATCTATGTGGATAACATTTTTTTTCTTCCCTCTTCTTTCCCTTAAGGATTGGGGAAGTCAACAGAAGAAAGCAAACAGATCCTCGGAAAAAAATAAGAAAAAACTTGTTGTGGAAGCTGAAACGAGGCTTACTAATGATATATCTCCAGAATCCTCACCTGGAATGGGACGACGGAAGACCAGAACTCCTCATAGTTTTCCTCATGCTCGATACATGACCCAGATGTCTGTTCCAGAGCAGGCTGAACTAGAAAGGCTTAAACAAAGAATAAACTTCAGTGATCTGGATCAGGTTTGTGTGAATACTAGCTCCCACTGTAACTGTGACTATGAAACTTATTCAACTATCTCTTAAAAAAATTGACAGATGAATGAAGAAATCTTTCTTAAACAATTAAGGTAAAAAAACCCCAAATCTCTTATAGGCATCATGGGAGCCAAATAAATATTCTGGGTTTGAACTTGAGAAAATTATGGGAAGTTCAGGAATGTGGCTTGAGTATGCTGTCTTCCCTTTCTTTCTCTCAATAATTAGCAGATACCTGTGTCCTCCAATCAGGATTTCTTACTCGTACTTGTTTGCCACTGCCAAAATATGTTACCTTATTTTCAAAGTATGTTCTTGATGTTTGTGATTCTGAACATTGTTTTAACCTTGTGGAATAAACAGAAGAGTAGCATTAAAAACTGCTGCTCAGTGGAGTGCAGAGAAATGTGTGGCATGAATTCTTGAGCCATAACTGCCTCTTTAGGAATATTGCACATTCATCCTTCCCTTGTTCAGAACAATTAAAAGTATGAGGGATTCATTCTTTGGTAACAAGGCATAAATTTGTGCTAACAGTTTCAGAATGGAGTCTTGTTAATCTTTGCCAAAGTTCATTGTTAATGTTTGGCTTGTGAAGGTTCTTTCATATGTGATTCATTGCTTTGACTTAGAATATAAAGTCTTGGCATAACTTCCTTCCCAAATGTATATTACGGCAACACGTTGCTTTTGAGAAGGTTCTAAAGAAAAGCTGAAATTAAGAGGTATCATATTATTCAACTGAATTTGCTGCTCTTTTATTATTGTTACTCTCTCAAATGTACCTGGAGAAGTAGGATGCCCTTCACTATAGTAAAGTTGGAGGCCACAGCAAAGATGAGGAAGTAAGCGCAGAACCCTTTTCCTTCTCAGCTGTTCTGGATGGGTTTGCTTTCTGAAAGCTATATAATAAAAATCAGTGACACTGTCTTTAGCTAGCTTTTGGCTAGTCAGTGACTAATAAGGTAACTTTAAAATCAGTCCAATGACACTGCAGAACTGGTAATCCAAGCAGTGAAGGTAATCAGTGTTGAGAATATATTGTGGGGGGGAAAAATAAAGCAATTGTTCTTTTCTTTGTTTATAGAGAAGTATTGGAAGTGATTCTCAAGGCAGGGCAACGGCTGCTAACAACAAACGTCAACTTAATGAAAACAAAAAACCATTCAACTTCCTGTCCCTGCAGATAAACACTAACAAAAGCAAAGAGCCTGCCTCAGGTTCCCAAATAAAGGAAAGTGGGGTATCAGTGCAATGTAAAGAGTTGTTTGGAGCTGCTCTAAGCAAAGATTTCTTGCAAAATTGTCAAGTCTCTGCTCAAGAAGATGGAAGGGGAGAACCAGCTATGGATAGTAGCCAGGTATTTATTTACATAGCCTATAAAGTCTACAAAATACTGACTGTTAAAAAAGTTTTAATTACCTTGTTACTTTTCAGTGCATCTTTCTAAGTTTCCAAAAAGTATAACTGTTAAATCTTTATTGGAAATACTTATCTTCCCACCATTCTAAAAGGCAACTTGAGGAAGATGTGAGACTAAATGTAATCACATCTTGTTCTTCAGAAATAATATTTTATAATTTTTAATATTTTCAGATGTTAATGAGCTCGATTCTGTTTTAGCCTGTGTCAACAAAAAGCCCTGTGCTTCAGCCTTGGAACTTCACGCATGCCCAAATCTATCCTTATAAAAGCTGTTGACTTTTAACCACTTGTGGAAGTATGCTTACAGGATTGAAAGTACTAGTATGTCACCCCTTTAATTACTGTGTTGCTGTTACTATCACTGTCTTGTGCATTAAATACATTAAAACTGTAGCTGAATGCATCCAGTAACTTTAGTGTCTTTACAGATTGTGAGCAGACTAGTTCAAATTCGCGACTATATTGCTAAGGCCAGCTCCATGCGGGATGATCTTGTAGAGAAAAATGAAAGATCGGCCAATGTTGAGCGTTTATCACATCTTATAGATCACCTTAAAGAGCAGGAGAAATCCTATCTGAAATTTTTGCAAAAGATGCTTGTAAGTTTGAGAACATAATATATTTTTTTTCTGCACTCTAAGCTTTTTTTAGGAGTTTTGATGGTGCTACTGGGGGTGTTGGTTTTGCTGTGTAGTACCTTCCATAATTAATTTTTACTGCCCCCTTATATAGCTTTTGATTTATGCCAATGAAATATTTCAGGCTAGAGAAAATGAGGAGGATGATGTTCGGACTGTAGATTCAGCTGTGGGATCTGGCTCTGTAGGTGAGAGCACATCACTAAACATTGATGTGCAGTCAGAGGCTTCAGATACCACGGTAAGCTGCCTTTTAGTAATTAAGGTGCTAGTATTGAAGACTTTGTATTGTTTTTGTTGTGATTGTCACAATAGTGTCATAATCTGGAGTTCAATGAAAATAGTAGATTCCCAAGCACTCTGTTTAGGAGGTGTTCATGTATGTCTAGATATTTTTTATGTGGAGAAAAAATTAACAATTCTGTCACAACATCAGTATGTCTTGACTAGTTTTTTAAAACATTCTTCAAAGTAGAATGAAGGGTTAAATGTCTACTCTGGCAGAGCAGTCACTGGACCTACTGGTAGGTAGGAAGCAATTTTGCATCTGTAAGTTTGTTTCAATTAGTGGGGAAAATTTGTTGCTGTTGGGTGAGGAGAGGATTAGAAAGAGTCATAGGTGGGCCATTGCCCAAGCATCATTCTAGTGGTACAGTAGAAATATTGACCTAAACCAGCAGTTTCTCCTCTTCATTTGGAGAGATGAACATCTTTTATAAAATGCGTTCTGAGATACAGTCTTCTGTTTATAATGTGGTAAGAAATTCTTGTAGTAGGTAAGATATAAAAGAGCTGGTACTCTTTTGGTCAGTTAGTAAACAAAATGTACTACGGATGAGGAGAATTTATGTACTTGGAAGTAAAACAGCAGTTAAAGCATTAAGTTTTTGTAATTATTTTTAGCTTTGTAAGAACTCTTTCTATCCTGGTAAAGAAATGAAATTATAGTGGAAGATGTACTCTTAACTTAAAAAAATTGAAAAATGTAGAAAAAGACCAGTACAGTTTTTAAGAAGTATGCATGTAAGCTTATATTTTTCTTCATATTCGTAAAATGGGGTTAGTTTTATATTTGGCTCTTTATTTTGCACTTAATTTCTTTTTACATGCAGCTTGAATATATTACATGCAGAATGAATACTCCTAGTTTTATAAGCTTGATTGCTATATGGCATCTTATTGTTATGAAAATTCTAAGAATGATGAAAAATGTCTTTGCTTTTTAGTAGTTTTTATGTGAGTTTTTGCTGTTTGACAAAATACAAGCGAGTAGGTTTGTAACTTAAATATGCATGCTAAGTTGGAGCATGTGTTCAAAATCTAACATATTAAATTATTTAATAAAGGAGGTATCTTTTAGTTTGAGCATTCGGCCCCGCATTGAGGACAAACTAGGGAATTCAGCTTCACAAGAACAGGTTACAGACATTGATGTTACAGCAAGCCCTAAAGGGAGAAGTGACAGAGCTGCTCTGAATGACAGGGAAATCTGGCCTTGTAGGATTAATAGCCAAGAACATGGATTGCCTTCAAAGGTACACTTCAAAATATTATTTTAGCCTCAAATAGGGTTTATACATGCTGATTATTTTTTTCCTCTTATTAGCTGCTTCAAATGTGTTGTTTTTTTGGTTTTGTTTTTTTTTTATGGTGAATGTTCCCATTTGGCCTTCTTATCTCTCCAGTTGTCTTTTCATTGACTGAATCTTCTTTGCTTCGAGGTTTTTTTCCTTTAAATAGTCACGATTGACAGCTTTTTCTTCTGAAGTGTTAACATTGACAGAGAAAGTACTGCATGTAACTCTGTACAGCAGCTGTTCTGATTTTATGTAGATGATCCTTCCAGTTTTGGTGTTCTCTTTCTGGGGAAATAGATTGTAAATTTGACTTTCAGACACTTACCATTTACACCAATAGTCTGTCAAT
This sequence comes from Chloroceryle amazona, assembly GCA_027560015.1. Taxonomy (NCBI): domain Eukaryota; kingdom Metazoa; phylum Chordata; class Aves; order Coraciiformes; family Cerylidae; genus Chloroceryle; species Chloroceryle amazona. The sequence continues at coordinate 9,317 of JANHFX010007427.1, forward strand.
GCAAATTTCAGCTAACACCATATAGAGAAAATAAATTACAAAATAGTAACCTTATTCTACAAATGTTTTTGTATAGTTGTTTTGTATATTTGGTTGGCAGGGGGAAAACTAAGGGACTTGGAGTCTAAAACTTACTTTGCTGTTACCAGCTTTTCTACAGCTTTGTCTTTTACTCTGATTAAAAAAAAGGGGGGGGGGATTTCTGTTGGTTTGCTTTATTTTTCCATAACATAAAAGGATTAAATGTTTTGTCAAGCTTGTTAGTCTAAATTTAGAACTAACCTTGAAAAATTTGGTACACAATTTTAATGAACTCAAGTAAGTCTGGTACTTTATCTAAAGCTTGGATAATTTAATAGGCGAGTGAGACTGAGACACAGCCCCTATTTCCCTTTCATTCCCTAGTTCCTTCCTGTCTTAGTTCACTGCATACTGTATTTTGCCTCTACTCTGCTTTTTATATACAAGATGAAACTTTAACAGGAATGATCGGTACCAACTGGCAGTGCACGTTTTACTGACACTCTGAGAAGCTCAGAGTTCTGGATGTGTTCTCCTTTCTCTGGTGGAAACTTGGGCGTTCCTTGGTGCCCATAACTAGTTAATAAGATGCCTGCTTCTATTCTGACACTTGGTGCAGAATTTGCAGACTGAGATAATTTTGTACTTCCAGAACTCAGCACTGTGTGGAGACAAGACGATGCTTTTTAGTAATGCTCTTCTCAAGTACTTGTCAAGTCCTGACAAAAATGAGGCAAATTTTTCCATAGGTTCATCTTCATAGTGTGATAATCTGACTTCAGGAACAGAATCAGAATCTTAACTGTGGATGTCTAATTAAAATACTTAATTTGCTGATGATAATTGAATAGGAGCTTTGAGTCCATTCTTCAGCTTTTATTTAGGATAGGATGAAGAAAATAACTTACGCTGATCCATTAAAATATATTAAAAATGCTTTCATCCCTTCAGATATATTTCCATGTGTTTGAAGATTTGGTATAGAGGGGATTCTGTGCATGATTTTGTTCTGAAATTTTTACCTAAATCTGGTCTATTCTACTATCTGTGGCATAAATATACCATACAAAACTAACCACATTGTAAGCTAGAGAAGAATAACTGCCCAAAACCTGCTGAAAATGTAGAGGTTTTAGTCCAGTAAATCAATCTAGATCTTGTACTACATGTAACTCCATAATACTGTGCCTTATGTGGCTTAGCTTTGCTGGTCTTATAGCTGAATGCCCTCTCTTATGATTGAAAAGACAGAGGGATGCTTGTGTTAGTCTTTGGGATACATTAGGGTGGTTGGCTGGATTTCTGAGGCAAACTTAACCCCCAGGAGTGGTAAGCGTGTCTTGGTGGTGCAGGCTTGTCCTTACTGAATGTCTAAAATTTTTAGACTGAAAAGGACTACTGGAAAGGTGAAGTCATTTCATCTTTCTTCACTGACTAGGCTATGTGATTCTATGAAGGTCCTGCTTGTTTTGACACTTGTGTCAGTAGTACACAACAAATAAATTGTCATTATTATGGTACTGTTCTTCCATATCATGCAGGCCAGAGATCCTCAACAGGAAGCTAAAGAGGAGTTGGAGAACTTGAAAAAGCAGCATGATTTATTGCAAAGGATGCTACAACAGCAGGAGCAATTGAAGGCTCTTCAGGGAAGACAAGCAGCTCTTCTTGCTTTGCAGCATAAAGCAGAACAAGCAATTGCTGTCATGGATGATTCTGGTATGTGAAATGACAGTGTCTTTGGTAGCATGTTAGAATGCTGAATGAATGGAATTACAGCTGGAATTGCAGATTACCTGTTAAAAAGTCTTGGGTTTTTTTAAATCTAACGTGCTTTGTAAAAAAATTACAGCAAGGCTTTATTTCTGAAAAAAGTTGACAATGCAACATTGTAAAATTATGTGTCAGTTAAAAAACACACAGCTGATTTCTGTGGCTTACTTGTGAAATCCTAAAAAGTGTGGGTTTTTCTCCAAAGAACTGGTTTACCACATCAAAGTAGGAGTTTGCCTCTCATCTCCATCATTGTACCAGGCCTTTAAAGGAAGGAATCAGAATGACAAAATGTTTCCATCAACCCTAGACAACTAGGGGTGTTCATTTTGCTCTGACCTTCTTAGCAAAACACAGAATAGATAGATAAAGTATTTTTGTATGGTTCTTCACAAGGAGCTGTGAGTTGTCTTATTAGTATTTCGGTAGTGGAAGTAATCTTTCAATTGAAAAGTTTGTGGGAGGGACTCAATGTTAAAAATAATTGCTGTATTTCAAGAGGTGCAGTATACTGGTGTTATTGTTAAAACAAAACCAAAACATGCTTTCATCAAAAGGCTTTTATTTCATCACTGTGGAGAAGTGTTTACATTTTTTTCTTCCTTCTGCGTGCCTAGTTGTAACAGAGACTACGGGTAGTGTCTCAGGAGTAAGCCTTACATCAGAACTGAATGAAGAATTGAATGACTTGATTCAGCGCTTTCATAACCAGCTTCATGATTCTCAGGTCAGTCCTTGGATTGCACTGGATAAGTTTTGCAACTGTCTGTTTTTCTTATTCCTTTGAACAATGCAATTGAATGTTTGTCTTGCTTATTTATGTGCATTTGCTGGTGGATTAATTGGAGTTCCCCTCAACTTGAAAGCTCAGCATCTCTGTGTTGTGAAGAGTTATCAGCTGATTGACCTATGCTTTCTGTCTCATGGTTTTTCATGAGAGTCCATAGAAGTAGTTTCTACATTGCAGTATAATTGTATATTCACTCGATATATAATTGGGCTATCATGACAGTGTTTTCAGTATCAGTTTCTCTTCATAATGTTCTTTGTTCTGCTGTTGAACCTAACAAGCCTGTAAGAGGGCTTTTCATTTCTTACAATTTATTTGTCTTTTTTCATAGTACTCTGAACAAAATTATTTTACTCTTTTTAGACGCAATCTGTGCCAGACAATAGAAGGCAAGCAGAAAGTCTTTCACTTACCAGAGAGATTTCACAAAGCAGAAACTCATCAGTGTCTGAACACCTGTCAGATGAGAAGGCACAGCTCTTTAACAAGATGCGAATGTTGCAGGGTAAAAAGCAAAAAATGGACAAACTGTTAGGAGAACTTCATACACTTCGCGACCAACATCTAAATAACTCCTCCTGTAAGTAAATGTAGGCAGAATTGTATCTTTTTTAATGTGCGTATTTGTAACATGGTCTTTCAACATGTGACTGGTTAATGAAATGGAGGTGGTAAAAGCTGTGCTGGGCAATATTATGTAAATATTTAGTGCTGTTTGAGTTCATGTCTTAACAGAGAGCTCTACAAGTAATGATAGTGAGTGTTTTGCTAGTAACACTTTGGTTTATATTACCAAAGTTGACTAATGTGAGGGTGCGATGATGGTATATTTTTTTGAAGGCCTGTTTGTGGAGTGTACCATATAAACTTGAAATTTCTCTATTTTTATCCCAGTGTATCTTGTATTTATGTACTCAGCACTTCAGGTGTTAGGAGGTTTGCTTGTCCACTGTCAAAGCACTTTCTTATGCGCTAGTCACAGAAACTTTGATCATAGGCCACACCAGAGGAACTTAACTGTCTGAATGGACGAGAGTTTTTATCCTGTTCCTTAGGAAACTTTTTCTTCTCAAAGTCTTCATGTGGGTCTACTAAGAAATGAGACACTTGAAGAAGAAATGAGACACTTGAAGTACGTTCATAGAGGGCAGACTGATTTAATAGTTACATTTACTATACCCTCATCTTTCTGCATGTACTTGATGCATATAATATGCATTATTTTTGGATACGATTTTGTGTAGTTGGAAAATGCAAACATCAAATCTATGTTCTACAGCATATGGGCAAAAGAGAATAGCAGAGGAAAAAAAATAGGTTTTCTCTTTCTATCCTGTTGAAATGTAACTAACTCAGCTATAAATAGACCTTTAAAATAACTCTTTGGGGAGATTTAGAGCATGAAAGCTTCCACTTGCAAGTTTAAGCTAAAAGGAGCTGAGTGACTGAAGTCATTTATTACTCTGCCTATTGACGTTGCATGCCATGAAACTGAAGAGAAACTTTTTTAATCCTAGGAAAATAATTTATTACCTACTGGTTTGTATGTTGGTAATATTTTTCCATAGTTACATTTTCATGTAATTGAGTTAAGCAGGTTCCTTTCTGCAAGGTGTTCTTATGAGCTATATTTCTTTTCTGCAGTTTTTCCTGTTTCAGGTTCTCCTCAAAGGAGCATTGATCAAAGAAGTACATCAGCTGCTTCTGGTCCTGGAGCCATAGTAACCGTTGTCAATGGCGAATCAAACAGCCTGGCATCTGCTCCCTATCCTCCTGATTCACTGGTTTCTCAGAATGAGAATGAAGAGGATGACAATCTAAATCCTACAGAAAAGCTTCAGTAAATATTCCTTAATTTTTTTTATAGTGTACTTTAGTAATTTTGAGTGTTACTTTTTCAGTAAATACTGCATTAAGAAACTATTTTGTATTTTAATCTACTTAATCTAGTATTACATTAAATAAGTAATACTTATAATTTACACCTTTTAATAAGTGGTCCAAGACAGTTAAATAACTTCAGAGCTTCAAGTAGAAGGTTCTTAGAGCTATGAAAATGAGAGTACACTTGAAGAACTATAAACTCTCTCTCTATACACGCAGTTCAACTCTACTAGATTTCATTAATATAATGTAACACGGTGTATATTCTTTTTTTCCCCCCCTTAGGAAGCTAAATGAAGTTCGTAAGAGGCTGAATGAATTACGTGAGTTAGTTCACTACTATGAGCAGACATCTGATATGATGACAGATGCTGTGAATGAGAACACGAAGGAAGAGGAGGAAACTGAAGAATCAGAATGCGATTCTGAACGTGAGGATCCACAACCTGTTACAAATATTAGGTTGTCATATTTTTTTTGTCCTGCTAAATCTTCATAGCTAAGTTGTTGCAGATTTCCTGAAGCAATACAATATTTCAGTCAAACAGAAGTAACTTAATTCTGTGATTAAAGTAACTTTCCAAAATTCTAATTTGAAGTAGCTTTCTTATACAGATGGTTAATAATAATCTTGTCCTTGCTAATTTATATATACAGCAAATATAGATTAGATATTTAGAAAATCACTGTTAGAGACTTCACTGTCTGTAGTGTCTTTGGGTTTAAGCACTTGAACTACGTGTATGGAATTCTGCTAGAACGTTAACAGGCCTAGACTAGAAAATTGGAATAAAACCAAACTTCATTTTAGAGAGGCATTTAGAGATGTAGTTGAACAGGGCAATTGCATGCACCAGGGATCTTCACTGTGCAGAAATAAGTGCTAATTTAGCTATGAATCATATAAAGCTTATATATATATAGACATATACCTTTAAAGCCTCTTGTATTGTTGTAAACCTAGCAGGGGATAATTCATAGCTGCTTCTGAGTGTTTAAAAGAAAAACCTGTTGGAGAGACAGATATTGAGAGATGCCAAATATCAGGACTGATTTTATATGAGGTTGATATTTCAATTTTATTTTTTTTAAGGGTCAGGACACATTCCTATGAAAGCCAATTAGTAAAATGGCTGAAGTAAAATTTCACTGATATTGGCTCTTAAAGTTAACACGAGTAATGTATTTTACCCTAGAAACCCTCAAGGAATCAGTAGTTGGAGTGAAATAAATAGTAACTCAAATGTACAGTGTGGAACTAATAACAGAGATGGAAGACATCTTAATACAGACTGTGAAATAAATAACCGATCTGCTGCTAATATAAGGACTCTAAAAATGTCTTCAACTCTAGGTATGTTCTAAAATCTTATAATAATTGTAAGTTTTAGTGCAAATAATTCTGATAGCAGCACAGAATTTGTGAGAACCTTGTTCAATGAGGAAAATGTTGAAGAGTCCAATCAGTAAACTAATACTTTTCTAATGTCCAGTAATTACAGTGGACTTCAAAAGTTCAGTAAATGTGTCATTGGTACTGTTTTGTTTTCAGACTGTCATAACAGGGAGGATGAGAAAGACATTGACCTACCCCAAGGTGAAGATGATGAAGTGGAAGAAGATAGAGTTAGTGAAGATTCTGTATCTAGTCACAGAAACAGCCTGGGTGATGCTGCTGGAGATGCAGAATTTGAGCAGAAGATCAATAGGCTTATAGCTGCAAAACAGAAACTTAGACAGTTACAAAACCTTGCTGCTATGGTGCAGGTATTTTATAAATATAAATATGTGCATAAAAATGTAGCAGTCATTATTTCATTTAAAGTATAACTTTTAATGGGGAAAAACTCTCTGCTTAATGTAGCATTTAAAATGCTCTTTTTCATGCTGGGAAAAATAGTCAGTTGGATTTGAGTCGAGTTAATACTTCTAAAGTTCAAATCTGGAATATTCTTGGGGGATGCTAACCTAACAGAAGAATAGCTTTAATACTTAGCCTTAGCACTGGTTACAAAATATGAACCAGGAAGTCTTAATACCTCTTAAATAATAGTGATCTGTGTTTTTAAGCTTATAGTGAATATTCAGCAGGTTTAGTTTTTGAATCTTAGATTTTGCAACATGATTCAATCTGAGGAAAAATCACTGGTTTTCATTTACAGTCTTCAGCTGTTGCAACAGGTTTGAGTTAGGGTATTTTGGCTTGGGTTTGCACGCAATGTTTTTGGGTGGTGTTTTTTGGTGGTTTTTGTTTTTGTTTTTGTTTTGAATCTTGAGGACCAGCTATGAATTGGAGTGTCTCGTGCAAATTTAGTGATGCTTATTAAAAATATTTTCATGTATCTACTGTCCTTAAAGATTGCTCACATTTGAGCACCATCTAATGTAACATCTGCATACTAAACACAGAGAGGAATGTCAGAAATGCAGAGGCTTTATGGGAGAACTCTATCTCCATTAGAACATAGTTTTACACTAGCAACAGTATGAACACTATGTTGTTACTCCAAGATTATACTGCTAGCCCATTTCTCAGCATCTGAGTCAGTCTTGGTTTTTGTCACAATAGAGATGTTAACTATACAGTGGAACAAGTCAGCACTCTCCTAAATAAATAACCTAATTAATGTAATGTCTTAAATCTTTCCTTCATATTTGCAAGGCTTGTATCTGTATGTACACGGTAATGATAATGTAGGGTCTGTGCAACTGTGTCATACTTGGTCACTGATGATGTCTCCTGTTCAGCAGGTTCTGTATTATGTTGGAAAACAGTAGAAGCAGTGGCTACAGCTTTACTATTTTAAATTGAAGTTGAGAAATGAAAATACAAAAATTATGAAAACAAGAAAAATGGAATGGAGAACCATGTGGAAGACTGTTTCTAAAATATTTTAAATTAACTTTCAAGAGTAGTTTGTTTGTTTGTTTGTTTTGTGTTAATAGTAATATTTAACGTTACAATTACAGTAATTAAGCAATCTTATTCACCTCAGTCTCCTATTCCTCTTTTTGCCTTCTCCTTTTTTTCTTGAGATACGTGTGTGGTTCTATCCACTCAATGGTAGGCAAAAGATACAATTCAAGTGATTTATAATTTCAGAATTTATAGTGGAAGTTAGAATAGTGTGAGCTTTGTAGCTTTAAATTCTCTCATTAACTTAGTTTATCTTAAAGTAATGATGCCATGAAGATTATGACTTCTCAGTTTATGATTTGGACTAAAGACAAATCTGTTTAGACTTAGTTTTGAAAAATTATTTTGACAAGCTGAACTTGTTATATTTTGTATATCAACTTGAAAACAGTCTGACTGCCTTTCTGATGTCCTTCCAGGATGACGATCCAGAACCTCAAGCAGCAGTTGCAAATGCATCTAATATGAGTGACTTGTTTTTGGGTGAGGTGGAAGAGACGAAGCAACAGCCAAACAATGTCCGAGCTAGTACCAACAAGTTACAAAGAGATGTAGGACTAAATGAAAAAGCAAGGTATGCCTTTGCCAGAGATTAGTAGAGTCATGCTTTAGGCAACTTCTTGCCAAGTAATATACTGATAACTTACTTACACAGAGAGAAGTTTTATGAAGCTAAACTTCAGCAGCAGCAACGGGAGCTTAAGCAGTTACGTGAAGAAAGAAGAAAACTGATTGAAATACAAGAAAAAATTCAAGTGTTACAGAAAGCTTGTCCTGACCTTCAAGTAGGTAGAATGTTTTTCTTTGCTTTCTCAAGCTGTAAAGCAATGAAACAAAATATCCTTTGCATCAATTTTTCACTATAAAAATTGGAAAAAAACAAACCTTAATATTTGTGATACTTGTGTGATGTAAGCAGCTAGACTTCTAAACCTAGAGAAGAGCTATGGTTATCTCATTCCACTCTAGGGTCTTGGTGTATCAAGCTCAAATTTCACTGCAGTCCTCAAAAGGCTTGATAGAAACTCTTCAAAGATGGAGGATCTTCTATCTTTTAGCCTGAAATCTGTCTGTCCATGCATGCTAGTCACTGCATCTTCACTTCTCTTAGTAGTCAGTGGCAGGGTCTGGTATTTTGAAACAATATTGTGTCTTGTAAGTATGATCAACACTTTCTTGTAGTTAAACTTAATGGCATAGTGCTGTACTGTTTCTCATACTCTGAAGTATGAGAGCTGTTTCTGTTTTGGGTTTTCTTTATGACACTTTTTTTTTTTCCCCTCCTGTGAACAGAGTAGTAAATTATCAATACTGTATTACATAAAACTAAGTTTTGCTGATTCCTGGCTAAGTTCTGAAATAATTTTTTAGCCTTGATTCAGAAATTCCTTTTCACTGAATACTAGTTCTCCCATCTCATAAAATCCAAACTGTGTTGGTTTTAATAGCAAGTAAGTTTTAGAAAGCTATTCTACTGGATGTTGCCATTTTGGTTTCTCTTTCAGTTGTCACCTGGCCCGGGTAACTGCCCAGCAAACAGGCAGACTTCACCAGTAACCTCAACTCCAGCCACGAATGAGTGTAACACAGCTGGCAAACCTTTACTTGACTTTGATGAATCTGTACCAGTAGGCAATGAGGTATTTCACACTTGGTGTTCTGTGTCTTAAAAAGAGGTTTAAAAAGGAAAGATGTTTCAGGTAACTTGGCCACGTTTATAGGTACTTGGCATGGGGAGGGCAGTAGTAGTCATTTTAACAAAGTGTGTATAACTTCTTTGCTTCCTTTCTGGAGAAAAATAAATACTGACCTGAACTGGCAAGAGATCTTTCCCCACGAATAGCAGTTGTTGACAAATATTTATGTGGAATTTACATAGATTTTGAACTTGTACTGCGAACATTTTGTAATGTTGATAGTGATACGGTAGGCAAGTCATCCATGAAAAAAATGATGTCTGTTTGAAACACAGTTCAGCTAATCTTCCCTCAAAATTCATGTCTTAAAATCACAATCTGGATATTACTTAGTCTTTTGGAAAATTATTCTAGCACTTGTAGGGGTGGGGAGGGATATTTGATGAAGTGTTTCCTGGCTAGAACTAGTTATCAAAACCAAGTATCTGAAAAATGCCTTTTTTGAAAGACTTCGAGTTGCATCAGCATTCTTGTAAATTTTCCTTTAGCAATTTAGGTAGCTCTGGTTGAGCAATGCCTGTGCTGTTGTCATTAAAAGCCAAGAAGACAATGTCAGAATTTGGCATCTTCCAGATAAGCATTAAAGGACTAATTGTCCTTTTTCACTAATAAAAAGGTCTGAATTCTTACCGCTAAAAATAAGCTGTCTCTCAAATGAATGTGCTGATGCAGTTGCTAACACTCTATAAACAGGTTGGGCTGTTAGGTGTCAAAATAACTATGGATTCTTTTTGGGAAACATCATATCTCCAGCATCAACATCTAGTTCAAGTGCTTTCAAGCTTAAATACATTGTCACTTGCCTATCTTTCTGTCTGAGTTTTACAGTCTAGTTAACTTATACAACTGGTTTTGTATGTTGTGCTGTTTACATGTTTGTAAAAGTATTTTGCCATTTATGCTTTCGCTGTGCCTAATGTAAGGTAGATAAAGGCCTCCTCCTGCCTGTATCTTTCAGAATATAATGTAATTATATTCTTTGTATATCATGCCTTCCTTAAGTCGTGTTCAAACATGCATTGCAACTTGAAGTTTCTGCAGGTTGCAGAAAATCCCTTTGTTGTATCCTCTGCTTTGTTACCAAAGTGGTACTTGGCACAATTTTCAGATTTCTTCAGTGGGTAGTATTCCCTCATGCTACATAGAGAGCCAACTAAGAACGTGTACATTGTGTTAAAAACAGTGTTGAGTGAAACGTGCTATTTTCCTTAAAAAACTCCAGCCTAGAATGTTTCATTACCTTCTTAGATTTTGCAGTATTTGGGATAAATAGTAAATAAAGGATCTGTTTTGCAGCTTTCTGTGATGTGGCTTCAGTTACAGTGTAACACTAACGCCTGAACAAAAAATTATCAGTGTAGTATCAAATATTGGGGTTTTTCATGTGCTTTAGTTTAGATTGTATTTATTTTGTTTATATTATAATGTATTCCATTTTACTGCAAGCAGTTATGGTCTGAGATGAGAAGACATGAGATTTTAAGAGAAGAATTGCGACAGAGAAGAAAACAACTGGAAGCTTTAATGGCTGAACATCAGAGGAGGAGAGAGCTCGCAGAAACAATATCTACTGTTGCTGCATCTGTTAAAAGTGAAGGATCGGATGCTCAGCATGCTCCACAGCAGAGCAGAACTGAAAAGTAAGAACATGAGTCACTCTGTTAGTCAGTGGGTGCTTCTGTTGTTTAGTGAGATATCAGTCTTGGGGGTAGTTTCCTCTTTTCATCTGAGTGCAGAATGCAGTGGTAGACTAGTAAATTAATTTCTTGACTTCCAAATTGGTTGTTCACAACTTGCCAGTTTTATGGGTCTTCCCAGCGTATTTAGTCTCCTCTGGTCCATAAATGGTGAAAAGTCACCTAAGGAGAGGAGAATGTGTGGAAAATGACAAATGCTCAAGAGTAACTTTTCTTCATCTCTAGACCATTTATAACAACAGCAAAGTAATAATTTTCCAAAACAGCAAGTAATTTTATTTCACTGTCACGGTATCAGAAGAATATTAGTTTAATTTTACAGTGGTGAGATATGTTTAATATTGATGCAGCTTGATTAATTGAATATAGACTTGTAATTGTCAACAGATTGTCTTAATTTGTCATAAACTAAAAAGTACCCCTCCCATCTCAAACACCCCCCACCTCTCTCCCCCCCTTCCCCTTCTCCAATGTTCACTAGGACAATGGCTACCTGGGGAGGTTCTACCCAGTGTGCTCTAGAGGAAGAGAATGGAGATGAAGATGGTTATCTCTCTGATGGAGTTGGTCAGGTGGAAGAAGAGGAGGATGATGCATCAAGTCTGAATGACAGTTTTTCTATTTATCCCAATAATAACATGCCAGAAAATGCATTTTTTGTTAAAGACAACAAGGATAGGTTAGTGGCATTACTTGTTGATCTGATACTTGTCAGAGCACATTTGGGAAGCACCACCGCATTAATTACAAGTCATTCTTTTTACTGCAAAGTGAAATGCCCTTCTATTAGGGAGCTGAGCTGCGTGTAGTGGCGCTCACTTGTCTGAGTCTCTGTAGCTGCAATGTGTTACCTAATTTAATTATTTCTCCTGTTTTCAGTCAAATACCTGCCACTGAGCTCTACAGTTGTGTTGCAGTAGCTCCATATGTTTCCATGTTTTTTAATCAGCTTAAAAGATAGCCTATATGAAATTTTTGCTATGATACGGTTAGTCTCTTCAAGGAAAGTAATCCAGGGAATTAAATCAACTGTAATATTTGCTTTAAAATTGTTGGCTTTTGCAGCTTTGGAAACTAGTTTTTTTTTTATTATTAACGTTCTTTTTTTTTTTTAATCTTGCTTAGATTAATGATTTCCTTAAATCTCCTATTTAAATTTCCTAGCTTTGTGTGACTAGATGAAAATGCCATATTAAAAGTAATGTATATCTCTTCAAGCAATAGCCTCTGTTTTTGACATGAGTAATTTTAGTAGGTAGTGCACTTCTAGTCAGGGGTTAGGCATTTTTAGTCTTAGTGCGTTATGTTGGTAGCTTCTATTTTCATCAGAGTATGTGTTATATAGTAGTAAAGGATGATACTAAAAGTAAGATCCAGAAACATCTCTAGCAAGTCTTTTTTGACAGTGGTTGTCAGCTGGGTGGCTGTTAATTTTCCATTTGTTTAGGATAATGTTGGATTGACAGAGTAACACAGGTGAATGGTGTCACACTGAAAGGGCCTGTGCCAATTGAGTTGTTTGATGTACAGCTGAAACATAATTTGGATAATGGAGGAATCATTAGAAAAAGTCGTTGGCAATATCAGCTTTTGTCCTCATTCTTGCTTTTTCTCCCCACCCAGGTGGAAAAATTGCCGTCCTCTTTCAGCAGATGGGAACTATCGTCCAGTGTCTAAAGTGAGGCAGCAGCAAAACATAAGTATGCGACGTCAGGAAAACCTTCGTTGGATGTCTGAACTTTCCTATGTGGAAGAAAAGGAACAATGGCAAGAACAGATCAATCAGTTGAAGAAACAGCATGAATTCAGTGTCAGCATTTGTCAAACTTTGATGCAGGATCAGCAGGTAGATAAAAAGAGTAGTTATTTTGCTTTTCTTACTTAGTATCCCCCCCTCACCCTCCCACCCCCTCTCCCCCCTAAATCTTTCCAGCAATAACTTCTGGTTTTGGTAAACTGGTCACTGCCATGTATTCTCTTTCCACAGACCCTCTCTTGTCTTCTACAGACTTTGCTAACAGGCCCTTACAGTATGATGCCCAGTAATGTTGCATCTTCGCAAGTACATCTTATTATGCATCAGTTAAACCAGTGTTACACTCAGCTGACTTGGCAGCAGAATAATGTCCAAAGGTTTGTTGATTGTATTAGTGTTTGACTGTGGAATTTGAATGCTTCAGTAACAGAGAACATGGTTACATGAATTAAAGTTTACAGCTAATGGTTAAATGTAGGACTGTTGAACTTTGGAGTTGATTACAAGCTTCTGAAATTATATACAGCACTTTTGGTTGCTGTTTTTCACCATTTGTTTAATGCCTTTAAGATGGGGTGTTTTGAGTAATCTTTAGTGAAGAGAACCAGAAGTTGGAATCTTTTTCCAAGAATCTGTTGTAGTAGCTTTATTTGGCTTTTTTGGTTTAGACTTGCTTTCACTGAATATACTTTTAAGTCTGTGCCAGACTACCTTGCAAGAGTCTGGATTCTAATGGTTATGGAAAGATGGTGAAAATGATTTTTGTTCTTTCTTAGTATTGACAGAATTTGTGCTTGCTTAGGCTCCATTTGGATGTCCTACTTTTACCTTCTGAGCCCTGATCTCTTTTTAAAAAAGATGTAATAGTCATTTTAATTCCTTGCATGAAAGTTCAAGCTCTTCATGTCTCTCTTGTGTTTGGTGTGTGGTTTATAGTTACTGGCCTCTTATATGATATTTTAAAGTAGCTTTATTGCAACTTCTGTAAATATTTAGTATCTTCAGTTGTTTCTATTTGTTTCATTTTATAGCCTGGTTAATTTTTTTAGTGCCTAGTCAATTTGTTGTTGTTCTTGCAAGGATGTTTTAAGTTTTTTTTTAAACATGACCACAGGTACAGAGTGGTTGATTTTAAAACTGTACTTGTCAGGATTAAATACAAGGTGATTTTTTTCCTCTCTTTTTTTTTTTTTTTTACTAGCTAAATGGAGCAGTTCTGTACATACATTACACGGGGCAAGTGAAATATGAATGTCAAATTACTTGAGTCTAAATTTACAGCTATCCCTTTGCATTCCTGTTTGTTTGTTTGTTTGTTTGTTTTTCCCCAAGTGCTTATTTTCCTTTGTTTTCAAGGTTGAAGCAAATGTTAAGTGATCTTATGCACCAGCAAGAACAACAGTGTCCAGAGAAGCCATCAAGAAAGGAGAGAGGCAGTAGTGCACCACCACCTCCATCTCCTGTATTCTGTCCATTCAGCTTCCCTTCACAACCTGTGAACTTGTTTAATGTACCGGGATATACTAATTTTTCTTCCTTTGCTCCAGGTGAGTATTACTACAGGTGTGAGAAGTAACATGAATTTAAAGAATTTCTTGTCAACATGATAGTAGTTGAAATATTGATGAAGTCTTTGTGCAGACAGAACTTGGCTTTTAATGGAACTGATAGCACTTTGATCTTCACTTGTCAGAGCTTTTTTTATGGGCTTCCTTTAAGTACGTTCATCTCTCCACTAATGGGATTGTAGTGGCATGGGTAATATCCTGTAATGTCCAAAACCTGCATTTAAGATAAATTCTGATCACTGCAGTGCTTTCATAATAAAAATGTTTTTTCTTACTTCCCCACTGTATTTTTGCTTCATAATTTTATGTTGCCACACGTGTCTCAAATTTGAATTCATCACACAGTTAAATGAGGTAGTATCTTCTGACTCTTTTTTGCTTTGTAGGTATTAACTGTAGTCCAGTGTTCCCTTCTGGTTTTGGAGATTTTGCACACAATATTTCCCCACGCAGCTGTGAGCAGCAGCAGCAACACTATCCACTAGACCAAAATGCTTCTGGGAAGACTGAGTATATGGCATTCCCCAAACCTTTTGAAAGTAGTTCCTCTAATGGAGCAGAAAAACAAAGGTATTCAATGTCACACTGAAATTTCCTTTAATCATTTTTCCTCCCTCTCTCCTTTTCTGGTGCTTGTGGTAACTCATCATTCTTTAAGGGAATTTATTGTAATAGAACTGCCGGATGAGCTTTACTTCTGCAGTTCAATTTTTTTACTTTTTTCAGTGAAGGGTTCTGCTTTTCTGTATATTAACTGATGTATCATTTTAAGATAAAATACAGTGTTGGCATAGTTTTGTGACACTTCTTGTAAGTGAAGGAAGATTTCATTTCCATGGTTTGTGAACCTGAGCTCTTTGATTAACTAGAGAATATCATTTCAGTGAATGCTTATTTTTTGTGCTACAGTAGATTGCAGTGAATGTTATTTTAAGCGATGTTTTGTCCTATAGTACTAGCTTAGCACAGGAATAGATGCATAAGTACATTCAGGTTTGAAATCTGCAGCAAATGTGAACTTTTTCAGATTTTCTTTTTCCATTTGGAAGGGTTCTCACCAGACTTTTTTTTTTTTTTTTCTGCCCCCAACGTTCAGTTGATGACTAAGTAACCAGGGCAGATAACTTGCATTACAGATAAAGCTGTTTGCCTGGTAATACATGATCTTTCTATCTTGAGACACTGTTAAGATGTATTGTGGCCTTTCTTTCTGACAGGAGGAGTCATAGGCAATCTGAAGAAGAAACGGAAAAAAGATCAACTTGGCTTAATGATAGCCAGGAAGTGATAAAAGATGATCAGTCTCAGCTGAAAGCAGGTTTTGGAGTTTCAGTACAAAACATTGCTTCAGGTCATAAAAATCGATCTGATATGAGCAGGAGAAGAGAATTGGACGAAGAGTCTTTGGAGAGTTTTAGTAGCATGCCTGATCCAGTAGACCCAACTACTGTGACAAAGATGTTTAAGTCTAGAAAAGCATCAGCACAAGCAAGCTTGGCATCAAAAGATAAAACACCCAAATCCAAGAACAAGAGGAAGACTTCTCAGCTAAAGGGCAGAATTAAAAATACTGGTAGGTTGTAAGGTAATCATAGATGCCCTGGTGAACTCAACTTGGATTATAATCATTACATTTTGAAGAATTTGCTTTCCATAAGTGGTACTTAAAATAATGAAAACAATTTATTGACATATGAATCAATTTTACTTAATGTAACAGTAAATAAAATGCATAACTGATGAGGATATCATGATTTGAATGGATAGTGGATGCAGATACACTTAAGATTTGGAATAAACTACCAAGAGAATCTTCCTCTTCATTATGTCTTCATGTTCAAACTGGATGACTTGCTGAAAGATGTGCTTCTGTAGAATAGTGATGGAGAGGAGAGGAGCGGGACAGTATTAGCATGTGTAGTACTCTTGCAGTCACTGAGGATTTAGTATGACTGCTGTATGACACCAGTGTGCAGAGAAAAAAATTTGGATAGGAAACATCATTGGTGTTCTGCATCTTTCAGATTGCCCTGGAACAAGTTTTTAAAAGTATGATGTTTCATTACAAGCCATTTTATGGTTTCTTCTTTTTCATTCCCTCCCTTAGGTTATGAAAGTGCAAGTGCTTCTAGTGTGTGTGAACCTTTCAAGAGCAATAAAAGCAGACACTCTGAAGAGGTTGTTCATGCAAAGGTGTTCAGCAAAAAGAATCAGGAACAATTGGAAAAAATAATTAAATACAGCAGATCTACAGAAATGTCTTCAGGTATTCCTTTTGAAATTATAAATAATACATTATTTTGTGAACTTCTGAGTAAAGGACCTCCATGCTTAGTTGCCAGTGTATTATTTAAAAGCAGTGTATTATGACAAGATGATATTGTATATTTAGCATATGGATTTTGCTATTTAATTTCTAAGGATTCTGTAAACATTAAAGTGTGTCAGAAACTGGGTATTGATTGCTTTGGGGTGTTTTCTGTGGATTAGGTACTTGATGAAAATAATTTGGCAACAAACCTGCTACTGTAAATAAATTTAAAAAAGAATTGACCAAGCAGCCACCTCATCCATTTGTTGGTGTTTATATGGAAAGTAACTGCACAACATAAGAAACTTTGCTTAGCATTTAAACTGCATCCTGTACTGCATACATGTTTTCTTCCTATTCATGCCGAAAGGAGCTCTATCAAATATCATTCAAACTCAATCTTATAACATCCCATAAAACCTTACATTTTTGCCATCAGCACTGCTTTTTCTTGCATCTAGATCAGAAAAATATTCTCCTCTGTGTCTTTTAGGTTCTGCCAGTATCTTTTGTTTGAAAGATGCAGGAATTTTCATCATTGTAGCATGGTGTACAGCTTTGTCAGTGTAGCTGTGTCCACACTAAGAGCTGTTTATTGGTAGACATAATACATAACTTTTTATCAGTCAAGTTCTTACAATAAGCAGCTTTGGTGTGATTTGGATGACTAAACAGTCTTCCTTCTGCCGTTTTATATAGACCCTGTCTTTATTTCTGGTGCACATTTTTGTGTTTATCACTGTCTGTCCCCACTTTTCTACAGCGCATGCTAGGAGAATTCTGCAGCAGTCTAACAGAAATGCATGTATTGAAGCGCCAGGTAATGCATTCACTGCTTAGCTTCAACAATGTCCTATTACTTTTTTTTTGTTCTCTTAGCCTTGGTGCTATAACTCAGACTGTTTAGCAGATGTTCAGAATTACTACTAATGCAGCACCTTCTCTATAAGCAGGGCAAGAGAAGTTACTTGTAATTTGCATGAAAGGCAACAGTATAAAATACTTTGAATTATATTTGTGGGGAATGTGTTCACCATGTTCTGGGTTAGCCAGAATTACAGCTAGAAGACACTCAGATACTACAACAAAAACATAATTTCAGTAGGCATTTTAGTATATTTAAAAGCTACTGTTACATTTTATTAACAGGGACGGGAAGCGATTTCTGGTGGCTTATTAAAGGTTGCAAAAGCTTGCCTCCCTGCTTAAAAATGCTGCTAAATTATTTGCAGATAATCAAATTGCACAGTAATATATGTTGTATTGCTAATAATTCCATTATCTTGAACACTAACAAATACACATCTGTTAAACTAAGCTGAGTTTTCCAAATTTAACTTTTTTTCCATTCAACATTTGCCAAAATATGTATGTAATAATTTAACTGTTGCAATGCAAAGATAATCCTTAATTTTCAAAGGAATGGGAGACTTATTAGGGAACACGTTGTCTTCCATACATATGTAACAGGGTAAGAGGTTGTGTGTGAGCCTCAGAAGTGATATTAGACATGTATGAGAATATAGGTTTTATGCTTGTTTAAGGAGGAGTGGCTTTCTTGAATTCAGTCTAGAGCTTTCTTAATGATGTTGTTTGTATAAAAGTGGGTGGACTACTTCTGTAATTTAAACACGAAACCTTTGACTATCTTGTTTGAAATATCTTAAAACTCCATTTTTCAGTATTGAATACCTGTGCTGGAGGCAGTATTTTGGTATGTGCAGTAGTCTCTTTAATAAAGAATAGGCGTTCAGAACTGTGGAAAAAACCCTTATTCCTATGAATGCTTTATATTTTATTTTGTAGGTGAAGAATCGCATAACGTGTTAATTCAGAATGTTTAAATCTTGGTTGCCCTTCAGGAAATGAGTAAGCTTTAGGAAAGCAGCTGTATAGTGGAATCTAATGTGATCGAGAGGTCATTTGTGTACCTATAACTTGCATACCTAATAGGTACTTCTCTTTCAACTGGATGCGTGTCAAGGACTTTGAGTTCCTTTTTTTTTTTTTCCCCTGCAGAAACTGGTAGTGATCTTTCTATGTTTGAAGCTTTGCGAGACACAATTTATTCTGAAGTGGCAACTCTTATTTCTCAAAATGAGTCGCGTCCCCACTTTCTTATTGAACTTTTCCATGAGCTTCAGCTGCTAAATACAGATTACCTGAGGCAAAGGGCTCTATATGCCTTGCAGGTATGCACAAAATTTTTGATCTGGGTAAGACTGAAATCTTAGACTCTTTCGTACAGTATAGGTTTACTGTCTGTTCCAGGATGTGGTGAGCAGACATTCATCTGAGAAAAAAGAAAAAGGGCAGTACACAAAATCACTGAATTCTGCAACATGGATGGCATCAAATTCAGAACTCACTCCCAGTGAAAGCCTCGCTTCTACAGATGATGTAAGCTTTCAAGTTCAGAAGCTAGTTTATTGTTACTGGTTTACTCTGTACTGAAATATTCATACTAGTTATTGAATTTTCCTAAAATTAATATTGACTTATACAGACTTTTCTAAACAAAAAATGCAAGAGAGTCTTTAATGCAAAAATGGTTAAATATGGTAGGATTTTCAGTGCTATAAATGAGTGATGTGTCAGGGAGGAATAGAACATGGAGAGGGGCCATTCAAAAAGGGCCAAAATCCTATTGTGAGTAAGGTATGGTCAAGTACTGACCATAGGATTCCCCCGAAGGGCAAGTATTGACCACAGGATTCCCCAAAACTTTGGCATTTTTGTGTGTAAGGAATCACTGATGCCTCTGTACAGTTTGTTGTGTTTTGTAGTTTAAATACTTGAAACAAACATGGTAGAATCACCTGTTGGATTTATGTCCTGAAAGTAAGGTTGTTCCTCGGTCAGGCAGCCTGGTCACAAGTCTTGATACCACATCAAGTGACTGAAAAGAATTGCTGGCTGGTTGACACATCTGTGAGTGGATGGTGCATTCCTGCTTTGTATTCAGTTATTTGGTGTTTTTTTAGGAAACTTTTGGCAAGAACTGTTCTACAGAAGCAGGTCGAGATTGTGAACAAAATGATGCAGACAATAGGAGCACTGTGTCTACATCTTCAAATTTTGAACCATTTGCGACTGATGATCTTGGTAAGAGCGATGTGATTTACAGTGTCGTAAGCATTACTCCCTTCCTTCTAAAGTGCTTGCAGTTGTCTACGCTGAAAAAGTATCATCTTCTTCAATTTTTAGTGTGCAGTCGTGTTTTGTAAAGCAACTCTTGGAGAAAGTAGCCACTTGTGAAACACTTTGAGTTGATCAGAGTGTGTAATAAAATATTTTAACTGAAATATAACTATATGCAGATTTCAAAACTTGTGGGTTTCAATTAATTTTTATCATTGATTACTTGTCTCTCAATTGAAAAGTTTTTATCTAGATTAAAAGGTGTTTTTATTCTAAATACAGGTAACACAGTGATTCACTTAGATCAAGCTTTGGCTAGGATGAGGGAATATGAGCGTATGAAAGTTGAAGCTGAAAGTACCCTTGACTCTGAGGGCTGCTCTAGTAATTTTCAGGGTGCTTCTGCTGCTAAATTAGAAGGTATGCACACGTATTTTCATAGAATCATAGAATAGATTGGGTTGGAAAAGACCTCCAAGATCATCAAGTCCAACCCCTGATCCAACTCCAAT
>JANHFX010007429.1:0-43392 GCA_027560015.1 Chloroceryle amazona
CCCAAACCACCAAAACCCCCTCAACCCAAACAAATCCAACCGAGCTACCCTAGCTTGTGTAAGAGTTTTAAGTTCAATTTCAGAGGTTTAAATAAAATTTTTCTACTCAGGGAAAAAAACCAAATCTTTATATGTACATAGGGTATGTATGCTGGGGTGGATTTTATGTTGAAAACAACAGCTAAGTTTTAGGTAATTTGAATGCACTGGGGAATTAGCAGTAAGAGGCAACTTAAGTGATAGTAGCCATTTTGAGAGTCAGTTGTGGGTTTATGGTGTGTTAGTAACAGAAGGACCCTATCTCCTCCACCTTCATCACCTTTATTTTTGTTTCACCTCCTCTCATAAGCAACTTGTGCCTGGGAAGTTGAGACCAGGTGGGGAAATGTGGAGGTTACAGCCTCATTCAGCTGTACTGTGCCCATTCAGTTGTCATTCAGTCAGGACGGTAAGGGGTTTGGATTCTACCACTGTGTGCCTCTGGCCTCTGCTCAGCAGCTGAAATGCTGTTAAAGAAGGTGACTCAACTTTCAATGAACAATTAAAGCTTACGCTGTGTTTTTTTTTCATGGACAGTAGTTAGCAATTAAATTCTTCGTGAGCAGCTTTTGCATAACTACTTATGTGGTACAAACTCTGTAAATATTGAAGTCTGTGGGGAAAAATTAGTGATCCATGATGCGGACTGTCCCAAAACGCTGCAGCGTTGGTTTGCTAATAAGCACATGCCCAGTCTGGCTATGTAAGAAGATGTTACAGATTAGTAAGTGTTGCTTTCTGTTTCCATAACAGAACATACTGTGATCCTTCTTTGGGGGAAAAATAAGCTGGAGAGGGGGTGAAAGTGTTTGTTCTTAGCTTTAATTAGCTTCCTCAAGATGCTTTTACTGTTTTGATGACTGACAGTAGACCTGCATACTTAATTTTCACATGGATGTAAGAAAAATGTAATGATCATGTTAAGGAAGTGTTTGAATGGTTGAGACAGTTCTGCTTTTCAAGAAGAAAGCTTCAAGAAGCAGCTACTAAGTGACCTCCACTCATCCAGGAGACATTAGTAAGAATAAGTAAACCATTTGAACACTACCTCATCTGTGTATCTGGGGTTGGCGTGGTGCTTTTTCTAAGTGTTGAGAAGTGGGGATACAAGCGGAACCAAATGTGGGAGCTGCTGTTGCAAAGGTTGGGTGGGAAGACCAGGCAATTGTATTAATGCTTGGAATTAAAGGAACCGTTTCTCCTTCAGGCAGTTCTTGAGTCTCAACATAATTCAGTAGCTGAACGTAAAACTGATTCCTCAGGACTGCCTCTCAGATGGCTTTTAAAATTCACCTCCTTAAAAGAAATAGGGATTACTGTTAAGGTTTTCTTCCCATGTTCTCCACCGATGCCAGTTTTGTTTGAAGCGTATCTTAAGCTGGCATTGAGAATGCTAACCTTCTTCAGTAGTCATTTATTTAAATTTTGGGAACTCCAGCCTTCCCAAAGCTACTTTTTTTATTTTTATTTTTTTTTGAAGAGACTTGGTCTCTGAAAGTGTCACAGGAATAATACCTAGCTGTTAAATTATTTTTGGACTCTCTGGGGCTTTAGCATGTCCTGAAAATGAGAAAATTTGGGATAAATGCTTTTCAGACTATATTAACCTTCGCAAAATGAGTTTGACTGCCTTGCTTTTTTTATTCCTAATAATGACTGATAGGTATATTGTCCCTTAGGAATAGTTGCTCTTTTTATAGATATCCTTTTTGATGAAATAGATTAAATGTAGTTGGACAAACTTTGCAGCCTGATTGCATTTCTTATTAGCTTTTTTAAATGAATTTGCCTAGTGATAAAGCCATAGTTAGTCAAAATTTATTAAAGACAGCAACTGTATCTTTATTATTCAAAATGAACTTACTGTAGCTTTCAGAAATGATTACATGAGTAATGTGCCAGCAATTTTTTTTGTAAAACCAGAAACTAAAAAAACCTCTCCTCTGTCTTCCAACTTACTCTGATCAGAATGGAAAGTAACTTTTGCTGGATGTTGCTGAAGATGCAGAATTGAAACAGTATTGAAGAGGCTGTGTTTCAGTCTTGAATCCAAATTTTCCTTACTGAATATTCTCATTACCATTCAACTGATGGAAGAATTGTGGGGTTTTTGTTTGTTTGATTTGTGTGGGTTTTTTTTTTTGTTGGGGGTTGGGGTTTTTTTTTGTGGTTTTTTTTTTTTTTTTTTTTTTTTATTAATGTAAATTAAAATGCTTAGTCGACCTACTGCTGTGGTACTTGAGATAAGGAGGGGCAAATTCAGCTGCTGTACCATTTAGGGCTGTCAGACCTTGGTTTCTGGTGGCATTGATATGGAAAGTTAGATACAGCACCAAAGCTGCGTCCCTGGTATAAGTGGTCTGGAATTCAGCCTTAATTGTTGTGATTATCCGCTTAGAGAACGATTTGTTGAAAGAGCATTTCCTTCATAACCACAGACGATAAACTAAACCACAGCACCTTAGATTCCCTTGTATGATACAGGACTAAGTCCTGTCATCAGAGTTCAAAGTTGGTATAAATTACAAATTTATAAGTTACTGTAAAGGGTAAATGAGTGTAATTTATCCTTAGGTTTCTAAATTGCTGTAACTTGCATTTCTGGCAATGTATGTAATATTTTATACTTGCAGCCTGCTAGAAAAGGTTCTGTGGACAGTGTAGTAGTATTTAAATATCATCTTTGAACTCTTTAACAAAAAGTATATTTTAATTTAGGTTTAAGGTTAAAAAAAATGTGTTTTTTAAAAGCCTCCCTCACTTAAAATTCTACTTCAGTAACTCCTGAAAGATGAGCCCTCACTGCTGACAAGTTTCTGGTGCTAGAGACTATAGCGCAGTTCTGACATTGTTTACATAAGATGCACAGCACTTGGTACAGTAGAAGAACAAGCATCAGTGGAAGGAGAGCAGTGACAGAAGGCAATAAAGGGTTTCAAAAAAAGCGATGCCTTTTGTTCCTGCATCTTTTTGGCACTGAAAAATTCAAACATCGTTTTAAAGAGCTTGATGTATCATTGCTTAGTTGAAGGTATCCTTTTTATGACTTTTCCTTGCTTAAACTGATAGTTGTTCTTGAAAGTAGTGCACAGAACACATGCAATAGGCCTTTTTGCTAGAAGTGAATCTCCTGGTTTACTAAGTGTGAATTTTGCACACATTTCCTGCTGTTCCTTTATGAGCACTCCAAGATCAAGTGTTTTCACATGCTTCAAGCACATAAATCTTTTGAGAAGCTTTTGATCTTGTTTTTTCTAATCTTTGACCAGCCACCACCTTTGCTGAAGAACAAACTGTCTCCCACCTTTTGAAAGGTGTTATTTGGTCACAAATGATGCCTGTCTTGTATCATAAATACTAAGGCTGGTAGGGTGTGCAGAGAGGATGGACTAGAGAGCCCCATCTGCTTGTTCTACTAAATTTGTAATTTTTGTGCAGATGAGAAATCTGAGTCCGTAGCAGGAGCAACAGAATTTTAAGTCTACAGAATTGTAGCATGATGGAGGAGAATCAGTTACTGAGCCCCTTGTTTTCCTCCTTTTACTTTTGCTTTTTTTAGGAAGTCTCATAGGATATTTAACTTCCTAGGTTGTTACCATCTTCTCTGAACAGATTTAAATGCATCTTGTGTGTATGTGGATTTTTTTCTTTTTTTAAATGTATTTTTAAAATTTTGTTTGTTTGTTTTGTTTGTGTTGTTTTTGTTTTGTTTTGTTTTCTCTTTCTTTTATACGACCATGCAGTTGTAGCTTTTCTTTTTGAATCATCAGTCACACTTTTCTTACTCGGGAAGGGTGAATGTAAGTTCTCTCTAGTAGTTTTTGAGGTTATAGCAGCACACGGTCACTAGATGGCAACATTCCCCGAGGAAAAATTCAAACGAACGTCATTGCCTACAGGAGGAGGTGAAAAAAAATTGCTGCAGGGTTAGCTTTGTATAATTTAGAGCAGCGTTTAAGTCAGAATATTTTATTACTGGCTGTTATCAGGCATAGTTGAAGATTAGAAGTGAATTCTGAGATTCGTTCCAGTTGATTTTGATGGCTTCTGTTCTGCTGTGTCCTCGTTTTGCTGTTTCCTCTTAAAGCCTCTTGAGCAGGGATTGCTGGTTGTCATGAATGCAGCAGGTATCTTTTCAGTCTCAGTGAATGGTCGTCAAAATCTTGTTGTTTGGTTCAAGCAATACTTTAGTAAATAAAAGCTCCAAATGTCAGTGCATGAAGCAATTACGGTACCGTGTTCTAAGGCAGCTGGTAAATCTAGCTGTGAGCGTCTGTCACCATTACAGGAATGCAAACCTATCTATATACAAATTGAAATGAATCCTATGTGGTACTGCTGTATAAAAGTAACTATAAATGTGAAAATATTCTGAGAAAAACTTCACAGAAAGAAAAAAAGTGAAAGCTTCATTTTTCACTGGCTTCAGACATAGGGATTTTTGCTGTCATTGGTAAAATTAATAATTTAATGGCAATTAGCGTGGTGTCTGGGTCATAAAAAGAAAATGTCATGGTTGTTTGTGGTTTGTTTTTTTTTTATAGGAGTATATAAAAAAATTGGAGGTTAGAGAGTCTCTTCTGGACTTGTCATGCAGCTGTGCGCTGCTGACGGTGGGGTTATGATGCAGTCTGCAGCAGCATTGCAGTCTCACGCTAAAGTGTTTGTTGCTATGGGGACCATGATAAAAGAGTGAAGAAAGCCATTGCGCTATCAAAATGATTCCAAGCACTATTCAGTTAGCAAATGTAAGATGCGTAGAAGTGGAGAATTGTCTTGCACTGACAGAGGCACCCCCACAAGCTCGGGTTGTGTGGTTGTGTGCCATTCTAATAAGCTTTTGTGAATTGAGAAGGAGAAGGAGTCTGCTGCAGTGGAAATTCTGCGTGCTTGGCAAACAGCTGATCTTTGCTCTGTCTTCCCTTTCCCTCCCTCCTGCCTCCCCCAATGTTTAATTAGGTCCATGATATAGATTGGCAGTAATTAAAATGTCAAAAGGGCAAGAATAGTTGCTTATTTTATCTCCTTGAATTAAAAGCCATTAAAAATCAATTTGAGGGCATGTTGAAGGAGGCTTGTTATTAGACTAAATTAACATAATGGAATTTAAGTCTTTGTCTTCTAAGGGTTGGTTAATATTTAAAAAGAAAAGCAAATTCTATACCTAAAACAAAACAAAAAACCCCTCAGCTGTTATGCTATGGATTTAAGTTAGTACATATTTAGTTAAATGTCATAGGATAACTACTTAATCAGCTTTGGTTTTGCTCTTACAACTCTGCTATCTTCCAGAGGAGTGACTTCCTCCTTTCCAGACAGATCAGGGATTCTTGATTTCAGGTGTTGCTTAAAAAGTTGCCAACTTGACAAACAGAAGGATAGATCTGGGACCATTTTCTCAGAACAAAACATATCAGGTGCTGAGTGTTAATTTCCTAATTCACACCATTAGTGTTTTTCACACCAGATAGTGTTTTGTTTGTCATTTTCATAGTCTAACTCTTATGGGACTATTTTTCAAATAATTCATAAGCTAAGAGCTTCCTTCAATTAGTAATTACTGAGTACATTTTACCCACATCATAAAATTGCTGTGGTTTTTCAAAGAATGTCATGAATAAAATTAGCTAATGAGAAGAAAGATGAAGAATGAGGAAGGATTAGTTTATCTTTTTTGTAACATTTTAAACAGCTTTTAATGGTAAATTGATGATAAAACATCGGAGGCTCTGCTGTGGCAGTATTTGACAGCTGTTTATTTCAGCAGTGGTGTTGGTGTTTGTGAAAGAGAAGGACAGTGCTGCTTTGAGACACAGTTCCTGGGTCTTATGACTAGGGCAAGGTGAGCCAGCTCACCAAGTCATGCAGAGCACCTCTGGGCTTACGTAATACAATCAGAAATTGAATTCAGTGTTACAAGAATGAGAGAGAAGTGCTTCAAAATATATGTACAGAAAAGGAATAGATGTGTTAATCCTTTCAATAAGTTTCCTTATGGACTATGCAATAATTTAGAATTTATTTTTTTTTACAGCCTGCACAATAAGAGTCAGAAAGCAACTTGTTTTAATTGATGCTATTCCTTCATATTAATTGGTGATGGGAAGTCACTGGATCAGCAGCTGTGGTAACTTACTGTTGTTGCTTTGAGGCTGAAGATGGTCACTAAGTCACTGTTTTCAAATCCATGCCCACTTTGCTGGTGTGACTTGGATGCAGAGTAGTACATAGACTTTGAAGGCAAAGAACACACTTTCTGTTCTGACAGGCTAATACGTGTGGCTAAAGGACTAGATTTTGGGTTGCTCTTTATGTGGGTTGTTTTTTTTTTTTTTTTGGCTTGTAAAATGGAATTTTTTTTTTAGATACTAAGAAAATGAGTAGCTAGCAAGAAAGGATGTGGAAGTTCACTGTGCAGAGGACTTAGCAGTGCATAAATTTAGCAAAATCCCAAATCTCAAAAATAAGAACAAACAATCAAAAATGGACATAAAATTTGAAGTCAGTTAATAATTTTCATCATGTCTAATGTGTTACAATAGAATTTTGATGAAGAGTAAGATAGAAATTAGCATTCAAATGAACTGAAATTGACGCATTTAACTCAAAATGTTTCTAATTTATGGTTTGGTAAGTCAATATTTATTCCTCTGCATTGGGAAGTTCAGTTCCCTGAACCTTTCAACTGCTGAAATGTCTGCATCTTGAAGTTTTAGTGCACTGTCCTGCGAGCCAAGAAAGTTGAACTAGCTATTATCCCCCACAGTTCTACAGGCATGAATCAGGAGCTTTGCAACCTGCTGAGACAGCAGTCTCCTTAACCTTGCTAAATGCTTGAGAAAGAAGTATGAAATCCTGTCTGTGTCATTTTGCAGAGAAATTTGAGGGTCAAAGCTAACACAAATTGCAGGCCAGTTGTGAAATAAAGTGTTTCGAACAGCACAGTTTTAGGAGCTGCAGCGGGATTATGTTAGGAGAGCAAGTTGCTGCTTTTATTCACTTGCAGCTTTATGGAAGTACTTGATGCTGGAGCTTGACCTTGTCTGAGATTTGAATCCGCTCAGTACCATTAGCAGTGGGTTGCTGTAAACAGGCTGGAGCACTACTCACCTTGCTTGTCATGCCCAACTGCAAATTCAGTGGTCACCAATATGAAACTGAAATTTTTGCTTTCAAGCTGAAGGGGGTTTGTGATACCTGAATAAACATGGAGAGCATGCGTATTTGCCATTGGGAGAGGGCTTTTTTTTCCATGTATCTTTGTGTTGTAAAATTTATATTTATGTGGGTGGCCTTGCTTTATTTTTTTGTCTTTATTCTTTTTAGAGCCTCTAAATATCCCTGCTGTAAGGACGGTTTTGATGCACAGAGGTCAGTGTTTGGCAAATTGTGCAGTCACTGACTTGCAAGGGACTGTCGGCTTTTGTGTTTAGGTAATCTATCTTTAACACAGCCCAGAATTTCCTGTAAGCTAAGGACCAGCAGCAGTAGTGATTCATGGTTTTATCTAAGTCATGATTCTGTTTGCAATATATTTGGGAATACTGATGGAAAAATTATCTGGGAATTATGAGGAAGACTGTGGGCTGATCGATTTAAACACTCGGGTAGTCTCATGGTGAGGCCAAGTTTCTTCAGTTACTGCATGGAAGAAAAAGGAGCAGAATTCACCAGAGGGTGGTGGTTCTTCAGGCTGCCCTCTCTTTAGTTGCATCAAACCATCTTTCTGCAAATTGAAGAAATTGTTGCTTTGTGTAGATGGAAGAGCATAAAAATTTCTTCCTTACCTGATAATACATACCTGTGGCCTCTTACCTTCATTAAAATTTAACAAGAGAAGTATATTAAGAAAATACCTAAGAAGATTAAAAGAAACAGAAAAAATGCTGTAGAAACACTAAGCTAGAATTGGTATGATTTAATGATCATGTGTTAGTAACAGTGTTGTGAAGAACACTCTGTTTTGTCTTTCCAGCATAGTGTAGTGAAATATTTCAAGAGAAGGTGCCTCTCTTTCCTGCGCCGCCCCCCCCCCCCCTTTTTCTTATACTATGTAGGTAAGTCAGAAGTGTTAGACAGAGATATTGGTAACTACATCTAGTGAGGCTAAATAAAACAAACAGGCCTCAGTCTTGAAGACCTGTATGACTGGCAAGGGTGCTCCCTGCTGCAGATTCCTTCTCTAGCTTGTTCGCAGTTGGAGGCTGTATCTGCTGTTCTCTGTCTGGGCAGCATCTGTGTGGTTGGAAGAACCAATTGTTTTAAGTAACGCTTTCTTTGAGTGATGGGCTCAAAATGTGTTTGAGATACAGGCTCTTTTTCTTTTATTTGATGGCCGTGTCAGTGTTATTTCTGTATTGTACTTTTAGAGCCATAAATCATTGCTGCAGATGTGGTTCATAGTAGAAGTGGTTTATGTTTTACATTCCACTAGAAACTGGCATCAGGGTCAGACAATTTTATCAGAAGAGGTAAATTATATGCTTTCATATCTCAGAGAGAGAGTTCACACCACATACATTTTTTGTAGTTAATGTCCACTTTGGGGATAAAATTAATTTTTCATGCATGTTTTGAGGAGGCAGAGTTGAAACTCAAAGCATTTTCATGTCATTGGGGGATTGTTTCGGCCTCTGGCTATGTTAAATGGGACTAATAATTTCAGCTAATCGTGTCTAACAACTTCTCAAAAAATGGAAACTAGTTTAGGAGTGATGTAGAGAGAAGTTTTCCACATTAGTGGAATGTTAGGCAAATGCTAATGATCTTTCTACAGTTTCCACTTGTGTTTGGAGAGAGGGTCTCTTAAGGTCACCACAAGAAGTTAATAGTAATGAGGCACACTCTAAATCAAACTGTGAAAGCCTGTATACGTTTCTAAATTTCAAAGCAGGGATACAGATGTCATGTCATTAATCACTGAGTTTGTTTAAAAACTTTTAAATATTATACTTTTGTTTAAGAAATGTTACAGAAGATGACTTTGCATTTGAAAGTGAATCTAGAAATAACTAGTGAAGCTGTTGAACTTGAGGGTGATGTTTAGTGTGTCTTTTAATGGTACTTTTTATCCATCTGAGACAAGATCAGCATCAAGAAGCCTTCAGATCTCCACATAGCACCATTATGGGTAAAACTTTTAAAAGACTGCAGCTCTTGGTTTCATCAGTACACTTTTGAGGGATGCTCACACATTTCATAAGTCTCCCACTGCTGGGCCAAGCCCTACCTTAGTGTGTCATGAAGCCATTCTTTTAATTTTTCCTCTAAAGGATTCTTTTTGTCTTTGTTACCCTTGGGGTTGATCTGTAGTTAAAAATAATTCTTAAAAATCAAAACTGATAGAATTCAAAAAAAAAGGGTAGAAGTGGCCATGTATTCTATAGTTTCTCTGCTCCTTTGTAAACTCTGGGTCTCTAAATCTAGCTCAGACATTGGGAAGAGCCCTTCTAATTACATTGTGGGGGAAAAAACCCAACAAAATAAACCCAAAACAAAACAAAAGAACAGAAAAATCTTGCCATGGTTTGCTCAGTAACTCCGTTGTAGAGTTATTTGTGTTATTGTCAGCTGTTCATTCACAGCTTCTGTGCCTCTGTGACACTACCTTAAGATTATTCTTCCTGTGAGTTTCATTTGAGAGGCCTTTTGAAGTGCATCCTTAGGCACCAAGTGGGTACACTGTTGATTCAAAACTCATTGCTTTTCCTCATCTACTATATAATTGTTGTATAAATAGTTAATTACTACTTTATTTTTTTTATGTAAAATAAAATACAGTAGTATTGTTACCAACCCTTGGCTGTAATCCTCCCATGTTGGACTATCCTGAGGATTTTTGGACGTTGTTTAATCCTTAATGAATCTGTTGTACATTGCAGACATTTTTACTGAGTTATTTAAGAGTAGACGTATTTTCCACTTCTATAGCTTACTTGAAGATCAAAGAAAGACACAAGAAATGGTGTTACGGTTTTGGCAGCAAATCTATAGGCTTTGCTCACGCCAGTGCAGGAACATCAACGTGCTTGAGTTCACACAGTGTGCTGAAATTAACTCTCTCTGTGGACAAAATAAACTATAAGCATTTTTATTAGCTTTCTTTTTAAGTCAGATGTAGTGATACAAGAATACTGTTCTTATTTTTGGAACAGGGTTCCAGATTTTGTGAGGGAGAAGCGTTTCGGGAACTGGCTTAAAGATGCACGAGACTGGGCTATATCTAGAAACCGGTACTGGGGAACACCCATCCCTTTGTGGGTCAGTGATGATTTTGAAGAGGTGAGTAACAAAACAAAGGTTTTCCGTTAACAGAAAAGCCTTATCAAGATATCTCATTTTCTTATTTTGGTAGCCTGTTATATTTGAGGCTGCCTCAGTCTTAAGTTCTGTTAATATGTTTTAACAGTATATGCATATCTGTAATGGGTGATGGATATACGCATATGTGTGCGTGGTTTGTGTGGGTTTTTTGCTTTTAATATTAAAATTAATCTTGTCTTTCTTGGAAGAATTTGCAGGGATGGTAAATTTGAGGGTAATAACAAATGCAGTGAGAAAATGGCAAGGAAAGAGATTTCTTACCAAGTCCTTTCAGTCTGCTTTTGAAATTCTGATGCTCAGTTACTTCTAGCCAAATGAATTACTGAAGGCATATAAAAAAGCCAGTTCGCCCATAGCGAAACAGTGAAAATATATATCTGTAGTGCTACAAATGTGAATGTAACAGACTGTAAAAATGTGAATCTAGTGGAATGATGAAAGTGTATAATGGGAATTCTGGAAATGAGCTTTTTGAAGTTGCAAGGTGCTGTGCAGTTGGTAGCATAAAGCTAACTGCACAAGTGAATACTTGACACGGTTTTGGCGACTGCTGTTTTCTAAGTGTCAAAACACCAAGTTTTAAAACTGTTTCTGAAGATCTGTTTGGTTTTTTTCCAGTGTGAGTTAGTAGCATTAGACATGTATGATAAGCGATGTATGATAAGATGACTTACTCATGCTGGAGATAGGAAATGCGAATCAATGCCAGGCTGGCTGTGGAAGGTAAATACTGATGGCAGCATCCCAAACCTTAGGTTTAATCTCCCTTGATTTGAAAAACTTTCGCTTTTCCTTTTAGTTGTGGAAGACCTCAAATAGAAAAATGTATGCTAGAAGATTATTTTATTGTCTTAAACTTCAGTAGTGCTTACATGGGCACTGTAAAGCATTTTTTCATTTCCTCTTCAGCAATCTTGCTGATAGGCAGGGAGATATTGGGGGAGGGAGTTATACCTTACAATTGTGGTTTAAGTACCTAAGAAAGCCTAGCATTTGAATTCTGTGCTATGAACATGTTTGTAAATTAGTGACAAATCGAGTGCTTCTGTCTCTTGTATAACAATTTATTTTTAACATGTATGCAAAATTTGTAGGTATAAACTGTCAGTCTTCAAACTAGCCTTGTAGCTTAGTGTAATAGGTTTTGGCTTTTTAGATACAGAGTTCTGTGCTGTAGTATTTCCAGACTTCATTCTACAGCTGAAAAATATTGCGTAAACGTTACATTATTGCCTCTAATAATATTGCATTTTCTGTCCAGTCTCCCAATGTCTGTATTCCTGTGCATACAGAGTTGTGGTGGGTTTTTTCTTTTTTTCGGATTTGATTTGTTTGGTTTTAATAACATTCTGATACCTAGCTTGGAAGATTCACCTTTTATTTGAGTGTTTGGTGCTCTGAATAATGATAGAAATACCAACAGATCTATTATTTTTATCCGTAGATGTTACACATTTCTTACTCTAGAGTCTCAATGTTGGGCTTTGATAGTTAAGTATAGCTTCAGGTTAGCGTTTGGTGGTTGAATGTTTTTTTATTATTATTATTATTATTCACTCTTTTTATGCATGATGGATATAGCTTAGAAAATGAATACCATTGGAACAGAGGTGGAACTTAAGGCCAAAGTGAGATCTGCCATCATACGGAAATAATAGTCATTCAAAACTTCCTGACTTCAGTTTTACTGCAGCCCAGAGCCATGTAAGATTGCGGAGCCTTCTCTTCATGTCTTGCTCTCCGAAGAACACTTTGCTGCATGCAATTATGCAGTGCATATTAAATCCTGGAGAAGTAATAGCAGTTTCTTATTGAATATACAGCAAGGTGAATTAATTGCTATTAAAGCAAATTTTATTACACATTAATATCTGTTTTCTCACAGTTTTATTTTAGCTTTTATTTTGGTTTTATTTCAGCATAATTATCAGGTAGAGGCACATAATTGAAGTTAAATTTTGAAGCTTGTGTTTATTGCCACATTTTTGCAAACAGTTTATCATTTGAAGTGTCAATCTCAGTAACTTCCTCAGTGGAGGAACACATCTCATTTGGATTAGTTGTTATTTTTTTTTAATGTAGTGCCCAAGTTGATAAAGCAGACATGGGCTAATTTTGTAGGACTCGCTTACAAATTACAGCATTAAATATTGAGCGATGGAACAGAAGTTCTCTGATGGCTTCATTTCTTGTCACTCATGTCAAGTGTTAACTCTGCAGCTGGTCTTGCGTAGCAGATTTGGAACCAAAGGGCTCTGGCTTTCTTTTCAGGAGGGAACTTCCTGAGGTCTGTTTCTGGTCTGCTTTGAGGCTGTGTTAAGAATGCCACTTTAAGCTGACCTTAGCAGTCATTTCTTTTGCTATTTACTATTCAGAGGATGCTTCCTAAAGATCACAGAATATGTTGCTGATATACTGATATGCTACGTGGACTTTTTTCTGTGAACATTCCTTATTCTTCAGTTATAGGTACTTAACAGAGCTGAAGTGACAAACCAAGAAAAGCAACCTTTTTTTATGTAAAAGGGACTGCAGAACTATGTCACAGGAACATGGAGGTCCACAAATGCTGCCGGATGGCTTTATTCTTCCTATTTACATGGATAATCCCAGATAGAATGCTAATGTTCATTTTGTTAGAAGTATTTAACCTTGACCTCTGATTTCATCTTAGGTCTCAGTGATGCTGAAACAGGGTTGAACAGCCCCCAGTCCCAGCCTATTTATTTCAGTCTTTGCTGACTGCTATTATATGTTGATACAACTGTTTTTGTAGTTGATGTGGCACAAAAATAAAATGGAGGAGGAACAAGTGACTGGTAGGGAAAGGGGTCAGGCTACTTAAGTAGACATTGCTGTGGAAGAAATGTATCCAAAGCAAAAGCTTCAATTTGAGAGCATAAACCAGTTTGTTCTTTGTATCAATAAGAGGCTGCAGCCTGATGAGGATTTGGATTTGATTAGCTGTATTGCTGTAATGTTCATTTGCCTTCAAGTATCTAGTGAGCTACCCTTGGGACAGAGTAGCTGCATCCTTCTGGCTTGGACAGAGTCAGTCTTATTCAGTGTAGTGATATTTGCATTCCTCTAGTGGCCTTTGGCTTTTTCATGTGGACTTGGGGTCATTTCTTCTATGAGTATGATCTGCTGGGTGCAGTTCTGCAAATGCACCCAATATTCAGAATTTTACTTAAGTATTTAAATACTTGGTTCGGAAAGCAACAGCTAATGGGCAGCTTTTTAACACAGAGAATAATGTGACAGTGTGTTCAAATATTGA
This sequence comes from Chloroceryle amazona, assembly GCA_027560015.1. Lineage (NCBI taxonomy): Eukaryota > Metazoa > Chordata > Aves > Coraciiformes > Cerylidae > Chloroceryle > Chloroceryle amazona. The sequence goes on from JANHFX010007429.1 coordinate 13,643, forward strand.
TGTTTGTGAAGCTGAAATAATCAGTGTGTCCAAGGGTTTTTTTTACCAATGCTGCTATTAAAGCCTTTTCCTTTGCCAGCAGTTCTTGAACTAAGCACCTGCTGCTTGCTCACTTGAGCTTCTACAATTGTTTATGGGGACCACAGGGGACTGAAGAACAGATATGGGTAAAAATAGTTTGTTGATAAAGTTCAACTGTTAACGGGGATCAATCCCTGGTGTGCTTTGCTATGCAAACTGCAGGCTGTTGTACTTGACTATCCTAATCACCGTAATGCTTTGTTTTCTATAGAAAAATAAGACAGATAAGTAATGAAAAAAATTACATTACAAAAGTACTCTAACAACAAAAGATGATGATTAGTAAAGCAGATCAGCAGTTGAATCAGACTAGGAAAATCACGACTTTAAAAACCAAATCAGACCGAGTTTCTGTCTTCTCTGTAATTCATGACAGGTTTTTGGAATTAAGTGCACTAAAACCTTTTTGTTAGTCACAATTTCTGTGTGTATACATATGCATACATTTAAAACTAGTGATAGGAGCTGAGCAGTGCTCTGATTTACTCCATCTGAAGAGCAAGTTAGAAAATTATCTTATGCGAAAAATGTCTTGCCTACATCCAGCTTCTTGGCACATTTAACTCCTTCCCTGTCAGAATCTGTTTTTTTCTCCATCAATTTTAAATTGGACTGATAGCATGTGGGACTGGATTGCCAAAATCCAGACCTGTATTGCAGCCCGTGGCTTGCAAATCCTGCCAGAGGAGAGAGGGCCACTGGGCTCTAGGAGAGTTTAACTTGACAAAAACATAAAGCAAAGAAAGCTTTGCTTTTCTCCTGCTCTCCTACATACTTTGTTTTTTTTAAGAATCATTTGTTTCATCAGTGTTTCATGACATTGAGGCAAGTCTGTTGCTGAAACTTTTTGCTTTTTTCTTAGCGTGTTGATGCAGTAAAGCCAAGAAAAGTCTCTACCTTCCTTAACAACCCCTTTGGAAGCTGTGACACTTTTTTTTTCACTGTACATAAGAATCCATTAATATGAACTGTTTAGTGTACCTGGGATGGAACTCAATTATGAGCAATTTAGCTGCTTACCTTGGCCTTCAGAAGAGGAACATGGCATCTGAAATTCCTATCTGCATGAAAGTCAGGATCATTGAATTTTCAGAGGTGATTGTGTTCTGTGTTGTTAGAAAAACCCACCTGGGACATGGCAACATGCTTGTTCTTCTGAGTCTCACAAGTATTCTGACATGAATTCTATTTAGTCAGGACAGTGATCTCTAATATTGTTTGCTGCTTTAGTAGATTGAAGAAGGGGACTGTGTACAAAATTTTTTTGTTGTCTTTTCAGCTATCCGAGCTATTTAGAGGATACTGACTGACCTAAAAGTCTCCTGTCTAATGTTAAAAAAAAATAAATTGCAACTATGTGCAAATAACTGTCCAAATTTCTTGAATGTCTCTTACAGGTGGTTTGTATTGGTTCAGTGGCAGAATTTGAAGAGCTGTCTGGAGTCAAAGTCACTGATCTCCATCGAGAAAGGTCGGTCAGAGACTGTTAACTAGTTAATAAAAATAGTTAAGCAGACATAAAAAAAATACTGTGGGTGTTTTGGTGTTTGTTTGTTTGTTTGTTTTTTGGGTTGTTTTTTTTGTGTGTGTGGTTTTTTGTTTTTTGTTTTTTTTTTTTTCCCCAAACTTGTGAAACAGCTTTAGGTAAAGTAGAATAGTAGTAGGAGGATTTGTGATTTAACACACCTAAATTTTCCTTTCTTCTGTCTTAGACACTGCTAATACAAAAAAAACCATCTAAGATAGCTTTAAATGAGAAAAACTGTTAAATGAAATGCTGACCTTTTCAAGAATCATTAAAATAAAATCCAAAACTCTCATTGTACCTAATGTGCAAGCATAACATTAACTTTTGTCCTTATTTTTGGTTTTGTCATTTGGTAATTTGACAATCTTTTTTTTCCCCCCCCATAGTATTGATCACATAACTATCCCTTCACGCTGTGGCAAGGGTTTACTGCACCGGGTCCCTGAAGTTTTCGATTGCTGGTTTGAGAGCGGAAGCATGCCTTATGCACAAGTCCATTATCCGTTTGAAAACAAAAAGGAACTTGAAGATGCTTTTCCTGCTGACTTCATTGCTGAAGGCATTGACCAAACCCGAGGATGGTAATTTCCCACCACTTTATTGTGTGATATTATTGCCCTAACACTGGATAAACCTTTAAGAAAAGGTTTTCTAAAGCTTGGTGACAAAAATGTTGTTGAAAGACAAAAAGTTGGCAAGCAGTCTTCCTAGATCTTGTGGAAAATGTCATTAGGTAAAGGGCATAACTTTGGCCTGCTAAGAGTCTCAGCAGCTGAATTATCGTAGAACTTGAGTTGTCTTCTAGATACAGAAAAGCAACTGAGTTAGTTGAAATGGAAGTTGATGCTTTGAGGATTTCAAGCAAATGTATTGGCTCGAAATTTTTTCCCCCTAAACTGACTTTGAATTTTGGGATTGAGTGGAGAAAAAACAAATTAACCTTTTGTTGTTAACATCCTAGAGTTTAGAAAAATCAAATTTTCTAACTGTAAATTTCATCATCTTATTTGGTTCCTCTCTGCTTTTCAATCATTCATGAGAAATTTTTTTTCACATTTTTCCTGGGTAATGTTCTCATGAATGTGTGAATACATCCAGTTTTAGTTTTGGTGCTTTTAAGTACTTATTCTATTTTTGAAGTTCGAGGTTGGCTGTAAAAACTGTCAGATTTTTAAGATTAATTTTTCTGTTTCCCAGATTTGACCGTGGAGAAAGTAGCTTGAAAAGTTGTAATACTAATGATTCCATCATTCTGTCTTTCTGCAACATTGTTCATTTAGCCCACAAAAGGGGAATTAAAACCTTGGCTTTCCCTCTTTCTTTATTACTTCTTTTTATCTGAAAAAAAGTAGAAATTTATACCTTGTTTTTAAGAAAGGAGACAAATAAATGGACAGATAATAAAGGCACATAAAATGCATGCGAAAGTCACAGTCTGAAACCAATTTCTTCCTGCTACATTTTATAAAAATAAAAGGGCATATATTGTAATATAAATGCCAAAAAATGAAAACAAATTTAAAAAATCGACAACATGTAATCATTGTTATACTGTGCTGGGGGGCTACTGAATTGTAAATGTTCAACAGAATTAAAAATGATTTGGGTTTTTTATGTAGATGCAAAATATGTTTCTGGCAGTTACAATTCCAGTAAAAATACAGAAGTGACAAATTCTAAGGTTTCAGGATTTAGCTATTTGAGATGGGGATGTCAGAGTAGATTAGTGTGCGTCATGTACACTTACTGCATTGTTTCTTTTAGTGCTATCCTTTGAAGCATGTGTGGGAGACATGACAGATGAAAAGATAAGGCTGATCTCATACACTTCCAGTGAAGCTCTCTAGTGGCATTGAAGAATGCATTTGTAATTTTTACACAGCTTGGCCATTTTGTAGTATGATATTAATCTGAACTTGAATGCAGTGTGCAAATGGAGATGCTCACATTATAATCTGGAGTAGCTTGCTTTTGTTTTTAACATCAGCAGAAGTGTTACTGTAAGTCTTCACCATACCCAAGTCTGTTTCATCTGTTTGTGGGTGGAATATCAAAGCACTTGGCTCGTTACATGATGCTTACACCTTTCCCCTGGTGCTCATGTCTGTTAATAAGCTGGTGCTTTGATAACTGCCAGTGTTCCGTGGTTTGCAGAAGAGTGCTTCTGTTTTGGAAAGAAAGAGGGAATTAAAATGTGATGGGTTGTTTTTTGGTAAAAGGTAAAGCTGTCTCAGGCTGTTTTTAAGAAGGGTTCTCATTCTGTTAAGCTAAAATTACCTTTTCCAAAGTGTAGGAAAAAATTAGGATATTTTGAAGAGGAGATGCATGTATCTTCTTGCTGTATCGGAATTGGCCTAAATGAACAACAAGCTGATGAATTCTGAAGTGTTAGGAGCATAGTATGTGGCTTTTATTTGAAGCAATCTGTAGAAAGTGTAAAGATTCAGAAGGAAGTTTGGTTTTTGTGTCAGGTCAGAGACTGCAGCTGACATGAAGTTTGGACTGGTAGGTGATGGAGAGTTCAGGAGATGGACATCCGGTGGTTTCTGTTTGACTCAAAAGAGAAGGGGGGAAAGTTGAGGGAGATAACTAGAAAATTAATGTGACCAAGGTGATGATCTAGGAGAGTGATTGTTTTGCTGACTTTCTGTATAGATATAAGAAAGAGATGAATTATATTTGTTAAGGCCAGAGTGGGGGGGGAATCTTAGACTAGTTGGGTTGCAAGACTGACAGTCCAGACAGATTGGTAGGAAGGGCTTTGTCTGTAGGAATATGCAACAAGATTTATAGTCACGGTCAGAATGTGGTGGGGGAATACTCAGCTGAGAGGTTTTGATATGAACCACAGGATTATGAATTTATCCAAAATTGTTCAAGAAAGGAGAAAACAAGGAATAATGCTTTCTCCCTTTTGAGAGGTGTTGAAGAAGGAAGAGCAGCAAAGAAGTGGACTTCAGTCTCTGTGGTGTTAATGTGCTTGGGTTTTTTTTTGCCATTGCTTTGGCTGACAGCTGTGTATCTGCAAGGACGTAAGTAGAATCAGACTGAGATTTCGTGAATTGAAGATGAAGCAGAAGAGATAGGTTGTGGAAGTTGTCAGAAACTAATGTGTCTGGACAATGCATTTCAAAACAGGGTGCAGAGAGACACTCCTTGAAAATATTGAGTGAATAAGGTGAATTTTTATAAGGCTAATCTGAGAAAGAATGAGAAGAATTGTGTCAGAATGGTGAGTAAACCAGTGGATCACAGGATCTCAAAAATAATCTTGTAACTACATCATCAACTAAGGCACCTTGTTGCTGAGGCTTATCAGGATGGACATTGCAAATAACACAAAATTTGTAGAAAAGTTCTTGGATGTGTTTTTTCAGTGCCTTTGGTGTGTCCGTACAAGTTTCCTAATATGAACAGTGCTGCAGTCTCTTCTGGCTGGTTCTGCTTTCTCCTTTTTCGTTGCAAATGCATATGCTCTAATGCGGGAATTTGTGACCAGTTTCCAGAAAGTGATGGGAGTTTGTCAATGAGGTACCTTCATGATAAGTACTAGGGAAATAATACTGTGTTTGTAATGAACTGTCAGTCTTGTAGGCTTGAGGTGTCAATCATCAGTGTAAATGCTCAGATGTTTGTGTTTAGGAGTTTTCATAGGAAGGTTAAAAATGAAGACTGGGATTTTGAGTGCATATGTTTGTATGCAGCTGGAGGAGTGTTGGTTAATATTCATTAAATTAGAATGTAATTTAATAAAGAGAATTTGTATCCTGCAGTGTGAATTGAGGTGATTTTTGAGAGTTAAAGCTGATCTGAGAGATAAGCATCAGAGTTGTCATGTAAGCTACTTAATAAATGCAGTGATGCACACAGCAACCCTTACAGGGCTTTGTGCCCTCAAGTGTCAGAATAATGATTTTGCAATTATGGGCAGCTTTTTGACAAAAAACACTCTGGAATATACAGCTGGAGTTCCACCACGATTCTGCCCCCCTCCAAGTTTTTCTCTACTAAATCTTCATGCAAATGCATAGCTCTGAGGCATATCCTCCTGTGCCTTATTCTAAATCAATTATTTTATTTATAGTCATCTGCTGCTTTAAGGTTGCTAAGCAATCATTAGTGTGATATTTATTTTTAAGAAGGAAAGCTGTGGCCCACTCTCCAGTTACTGTCTTAAAAGTAATCATAGAATGGTTTGCTTTGGAAGGGTCCTCAAAGATTATCTACTTCCAACCCCGCTGCTGTGGGCCACGACACCTCCCACTAGATCAGGTTGCTCAAAGCCTCATCCAAACTGGTCTTGAACACATCCCGTGATGGAGCATCTACAGGTTGCCTCGGCAACCTGTTCCAGTGTCTCTTCACCGTCAGAGTGAAGAACTTCTTCCTAATTTCTAACCTAAATCTTCTCTCTTCCAGTTTGAAGCCATCACTCCTTGTCCTATCACAAGAAGTCCCTCCCCAGCTTTCTTGTTGTCCCCCCTTCAGATACTGGAAACCTGCAATAAGGTCTCCCCAGAGCCTTCTCGCCAGTAGTGCAGTTGCAGAAGGTCATAGATACAGCCTTTGGTGAAGGTTCTGACTCCTAAGTATGAAATTCTCTCTCATCATCTTGCACTTCCATTTAACTTCTCCCGTATAATCCTCTGACATATTGAACTGTAGGTGCCTGTGCTTGCTCCAACGCTGATTTCTTAGGAGTCCTAGTGAGTTTATAGAGTTATTGTAAAGACATCAAATGGAGTGATGGGAACCCCTGCTGTCCTTTGCGGGGACTACTGACATTCTCATCTTTTCTACTGATGGCTAATTTAACCAGCTAAGCTTGTTTGATTGGAAGGAGGCTCTGCTTGCTTCTGCTAACTTGCTTTTATGCTCCTAGCAGTAACTATTCTGTTGTCTGCTAGGTTGAAGAATACACAAATTAACACATGCACACACAGAAGGTCTGCCAGCTCTGTCTGCCATGTCTGTTCCTGACTGCTCCTGTGTTCAGAGGTTTACAGCAAGCAAACAGGGAGTTCTTTCATGGACAGAATTCTCTTTTCTGTATTAAAGGGGAAAAGGCTAAAATTTTCTTCTTTATGACCTTCCTAATGCTTACTGTTACAATTTTTCAGCCTTCTTGGACTTTTAGGTCACAACTGAGCTAACAGCATAATATTCTACAAAGAGGGAAAAGGTCTATTTACAATAAGCTCCTCTTCTGAGTCTTCACCATATAAATGTCCTACATACTTAGAGTAAAACAGCTTAATGAAAAATGTCTTTTGTAGTAGAGAACATGTGGACTTTAGTTTGGCATATTTAGAAAGTTACATTTACGTTGTCCCTTGTTTCAGGTTCTACACTTTGCTGGTCCTGTCCACTGCTCTTTTTGGAAGGTCTCCTTTCAAGAATGTAATTGTGAATGGCCTCATTCTTGCCAGGTTGGTATGTCAGCCAGTTCTTTCCTGAACAGATTTTTAGTTAAAAAAATGTTTTGGATCAGTCCCTACAAATTTTAAATTAAATCCCTAATGGACTTTGGAGTTGTTAAGACTTGTCAGGGAGATATCGGTGTTGCAGGAGGTGAGAGGAACCTGAGGATATGAGGTTTACTCATCCCAGCCCTCCTGTTGCACAAGATTCTTTCTAGCAGGATTAGTCCTTCCTAAAGAGAGAAAATAAGTAACCAGCCAGAATAGAAAAGAACAGGAAATAAATTATACCTGTTATGCAGAGGAAAGGGGATTAAAAATGTAGTTTTAGGTATAATTTAAAATAAGTTAATTATATTTGTTTCCCTTTATTTTCAAATAATACTTTTCCAGTGGGCTAGAGGGATTGATTCAGAACAAGTGCATCTTCCCTCAGCTTTAGGAGGAAAGTCAGGTTTCCTGCTTAGATTTGTAACTTGGGAACCTCTTGGGTTGTTGTGGTTTTAAAAAATATGCAAATATAAAATTATTTCTGTGTACCATGAACATCATAGGACAGAAAACATAAGCTGGATTTTAAGGGTCTTTTTTCTTTATTCTGGGAATTTATGTCTATATTCTGATATTTTCTAGTGATGGCCAAAAAATGAGCAAAAGGAAGAAGAATTATCCCGATCCAATGACTATTGTAAATAGTTACGGGGCTGATGCACTAAGGTAGGATTTCTTCCATTAATGTACAGTCTGATATGTTGGTTTTCTGTTCATAGCAAGCACATACCGGAAGGGCTGCTTATGGGTTTTTGACAATAAGCAGTAGGAAGAAGGTTAATTTTAGAAGCTTTTATACAGCCACGGTAGCTAAATAGCTAAAAGAGTGGATGACAAAGTAGTACTAGCAATAGATACAGTGCCTGAGCGTTCTATACACTTGTGTTGTCTCCCTTAAGGCTGGTAACAACCAAAGCTGATGTCCTGACTGGAGGCCTTTTGTCAGAAAATGTATCCAGTCTGAACAGAATGCTTCTGCTTGAGCCAGTGCTGACTGTGATTGCAGCTCGTAGTTGGAGGTGACCCAGTAAAAATTTGAATGAAAACTTTGAGAAAATAGTAGTATTTTACTTCTAAATCATTGTTTTAGGTAAGGTTTACTGTCTAATGCATAGAAATGCTTGTTTGTTGTTTATACTGTACATTTTGTAAAGAGAAAGTGTTACTTCATTGTAGATCTAAGTATATGGTATGTACCTAACAGTAGGGAAACCAGAAAAGCAGAAGTGGAGCAGCCTAATGTGTGGGTATATAAATTGTCCTGGTCTAATGGAGATTAAATGCAGTTCAAGTGTTGCATTAAAATGATACTAATGTATAAACGTAATTATGCAGTTGCCTGGTGCTTTGGCTGGCTGCACTAACTACCTTGGTGAAGTGGTACCTTGAGGCAAAGGTACAATAGACATTTTAATTACTCTGGGAGTCCGCTACTAATGCGTTACTCAAGAGCCTTGTAATTCTTGCTATATATATATGAGAAAATCTTAAACTCAGAAACATTGAACAGTATGTTCCAACAGTACATGGTAATGATTGGGCTGAGTGACTACACGGTTAGTGTGTTGTGGGGTTTTGTTTGAGAAGGGTGTTTGTTGCTTATTCTAGATAATTTAAATAATAGATATTAAGTTCCTTATTACTTGAAGCTATAGCATTTAAAAGACCTAATAAATTAGCTTATATATGTTTATAATGGAGAGCTGGGTTGATTTCTTAAATTTAGTCAAGATTGTTCTTGACAAATAATCAAAGTTCATTAGCAGAATATCAGTCAATTGGTAGCTGGAACAACATGAATGAAAAGGGTTGGAGTTACTCATACATCAGAGGTGGTATTTCTGTTGGAAAAGATCTGCCTTTTTATAAAATAAACCAAAAAATCTCAAACCACCAGAAATTACACTTACATTATTCATGGGTTTGATGGGTTTTTTTGATTTCTAAAGAGCTAATTCGCTTTTCTGCCTGTGTACTCGTTCTTTAATGTCACATTTATTTATACATATGCCCACATAGAGAGTAAAAAGTATTTCAGACTAGATTCATTTACGGAAGGAGCTCTGCGATTCAGTTGTCCCTGCTTATTCACTGAAGTGCTTGATGTCTTCTGTTTATAGAAAAAGCTACAACTAAGTTTTTTTCCTTGGCACTGTTTCCCTTCAGTGACTTCAGCTTTTGCAAATTTATATTTATATATATATTTTTAAACAAGAGCTTTGAAGTATTTGCAGCAGTAGCTTGATAAATAGATCAACAGAAAACACAGATATAAGTTGTTTAAATTAACTCAAAATTGAATGAAAAGGGGCAAAGAGAAGGAATAACAGCACAGTGAAATCTGTAAGAATTGCCAAAACAAGTTATATTGCGATGTTCCTAAGACCTATGACTTCGGTTGGATAGCTGTCAAAGTTGAAGTCAGTCAGAAAGAGAAATTGCTGGTCATAATATTTACAAGCCCTTTCCTTTCATGTGTCCTGAGTAAGTATTGCTGTTAGAAGTGATGTGTTATGTTCTCCTCTCAATCTGTTCTCAAAATGCAGCAGAAATAACATAATGCCCCAGACTATTGTTTTAGAGATGAAAGGGAGGGTATTTATTGTTCTCATACATTGTTGGAAAACTTGGTAAAGTGGCTTGATTTGAAGAAGCTTTTATTTTCTGCCCAATGGGAAACTTCACTATGTGTAAATAAATTGATAGAACTCTTCCTTTATCAGTTGCATCATTTCTCTTTCCATATAATATGTGTATCTTTCCATTGGAGTAATTCAGGAAATTAGTATTTTTTAAACAGTTACATATTATAAGGTAGTATAGGGTTGCTATGTTTAAAAAGCCAAAAAAAAAAACCCCAAAACCAACCAACCAAAAAAAACAAGAAACACACAACAAAAATGAAAAAAATCAAAACAAACTGAGCAAAAATAAACCTGTAGACTCTTTAATTTCTCATGCTAAGAGCAAGTGACTTGTGATAGATTCTGCAGCAAATGCTGCATCAAAGGAGCAGTTTAGCAGATCCTGCATAGCTCTGTGTGTTGCTGCCTCCTCCGGAGGAAAGCAGCGGAGGCGATCTGAAGTGGCCATTATTTTAGGTAAGTCCCAAACAAGTAAAAGGCCTGGAGCATCCTGGTGTACCCTAGAGCCAGACTAGGTCTTGTTCAGAGCAAAGTTATATTTGACATATGAAATAAATGATAATAAGCATGTAAAGAATTGTGATGAGAGGTTTGGTTTAAACATATACTTCAGGATTCTGGTTTCATTTAAGGACCTACTAGTTCATTATCCTGCTTAATAGTTCGGTACTTTTGTAAATTTATAATTTGAATTCAGATAACGTGTTCAAAAATACTTTTGTTGTTTGTTTGTTTCCAATACAGTACTGCAGTACTGTATTGTACTATTACCAATTTCTGTGCTGCATTCCTGTCTTTTTGCTCAGGCAGCTCTATTTTTATATATTAATTTTTATGCAGAGAAGCCTCTTGCAGAATTTATGGTGTGGTATTGTTGAATGTGCTGTATCAATCCCTATTAAGATTTTAAAGCCTCCTAAAGGAAGTGCCTGTAAAGATATATTTTAGAATCATGAGTTTGAAAGTTGATATAATGTGAGAAAATGAATTTATAAATTTCTATTGCAGAATGCCACAATCTTAAATAAAAAGATGATTGGTTTGTTTTTAAGTTTTGGAAAATGAAATCAAGTGTATCTAAATCAAGTTTATATTCAAGGTTTTTTTGATATTTGTGTAAGATCTGGTTTCTTTTTCAGTTAACTTGATAGATACCAGTTTGTCTCTGTAGACAGCATATTTGTTTAGGGAATAAGATGGGATAAAGACTCTTTGGTTTTTGGTTGTGTTTTGTTTTGTTTTTTTTTTTTTTTCCCTGAGTTTTTTGGGTTCTTTTGGGTTGTTTTTTTTCCTGTGAAGTCACAGCCAGCAAGGAAGCTGCTGGACATGTCTGTCTCTGAGATGAAGAGCTGTTAGCTTGAGAGAGACTGACCTGAGGAAGATCTCCCCAGACAGGGTGGGTTTCATGTACAGATGAACCCCCTTGGCTGAGGTGGACAGGATTTTGTGTGGGGCTGCTTCTGATGTAAGAGATCAGTGTTACCTGAATTTTCTCTGTTGTTCTTACTGAGCTCTTTCTGGATCTGAGGCACAGTTTTGTTGGTAGGAGGTACATCCTTTGCCCTCTTTTGAGGCTGTCTTTCAAGAATGTTAATTTCTGCTCTTTTACTTTGATTTGGAGATTTTACATCTCTCCTTAGCCCTGTATTTGCAATGGGCCCAAAGCTTCTAATGATTGATGAAATTAGCTAGGTTGAGTAGAAAGGCACTGTGGTATTGGTAAGGAATTAAAAATATTACTGAAACAATAGGTGCCCTTCTGAATGCATCCAATGCTTGTTTTATACTCTGATAGCACCTGAGCATGTTTTATCACTTTAATTGTAGAGTGAAAAAGAAAATTTAAATTAAAATTCCGTATGTAGTATCAAAAATACTCCTGTAGCACTAGGAAGTAATTTGCCTTATGTTCAGTACATTACCTGATACAATACTGTCTGTCTTTGAGTTCTTGGTGTGAAGCTGGTCCCTTGGGTATCTTTCCCTTGCTATGCAGCTCTCTGGGATTTAATATATGTTTAAGTGCATTTGTATCAGTATGTGCAGTTTTAAGAATTGCATTCTTATTTTGCAGGTTATACCTGATCAATTCTCCTGTGGTAAGAGCAGAAAATCTGAGATTTAAGGAGGAAGGAGTAAGGGATATACTGAAGGATGTCTTCCTGCCCTGGTACAATGCATATCGCTTTCTTGTGCAGAATGTTCAGATCCTTCAGCACAAGGTACAGATCTCTTGAGCATGGAGAAGCAAAGTGGAAGAGGCTTCGTGCTTTTTCCACTGCTAGAGTGAATTAGTGTTGTAGTGAAATTTAGATTGGAAGGGAGATCTGGACCTGTGACTCTGGGGGTCATCTGATATTTACCTCCTTCTTCAAAGCAAGGCTGACTTCGAAGTTAGATCAGGTTATATATACTTGCTGTTAATGTCAGTGTAAAATGAGAGCTGATTGTACCATCTTTTATAAATCTGTAACCACCCTGCATCTTTCTCTTCTTGACCAAACTTATATGGCAAGAAGGGCCAGAAGGTAGGGGCCATCAAGACATAACAGCTGTCATTTCCCAAATTAGGGTGCTTTTTTATTTGGGATAAATGTGATGGGATTGCATTCTTACTCTTGAAATTACAGGACAAGATTGGGACTTGGAGTTTGTGGGTTTAATGCATGCTAAGCAATTACCGACCGCTAGACACCTTGCTGGGAGCACCAGTTAAAAGCCAGGGACCACATGTAGTTGAGGGAATCCCTCTGTAATGTCCATCCTAAGCCTTGTTGGTTATTTAGTAGTTGTCTTATCAGTGTTCGTGCAGTAGCTTGGAAGCAGTGGCTGTCACTAACACTACCCTGCTGCTGGTTTTTCTTTGCTGTTACCCCCTGTCACACAGTCAGGCATGGCTACATTGCAAGAAGGATGCTGTCAGTGGGTGGCACCTGGACTGCAGGTTTCTCTGCACTGGGAACATTGCTTAATAGCATACAGATTTAACACAAATAGAGCGACAAATAAGTAATGAAGATATTTTCAGTAGCAGCTGCTGTGACAAGTTCTTGAGCTTACTCATTTACTGTAACTTTAATTATGAATCTGCATAAAAATGTTTAACGTGGGAATACTCAATACTGAATACATTAGCCACGGCAAGAAGATTGCCTTCTGTAACATGACAGTTAATTTTTTTAAGAAGAGTTAAATTTAAATACAACTTAGGGAAGAAAATGAAGAAATGGAATGGAAAGAAAGGAAAATGATCATAAAAGCAATAAGGCTTTAGACTTGTAGATTACATTTGAAGTCTACTTAAAAATGCTGGATGAGTGACACGAATTTCTGCACTTTTCAGAATGAAAGCAAGATTCATATTTTTTCGAACAATTTTTACTTTTTTTTTAAGATTTTGTGTATATTGTGTAGTTGCTGTTGAAACCAATTTTAATCTTGCAGCTGGGATTAATAATAGAAGGTTACCGCTTGTTAGTGCCGATTTCTATGGGAGAGTGGGAACCAACCAAAGAAGTTCAAACCTTGTACTACATGTGAAATTATAGTAGCAGCCTAATCACCGTGGAGAGCTGCCATTTGAAGCAATAAAGGCAGCTGACTTCAATAAATAGTACAGTAAATAGCTGACTTAAATAAATGGTTTTACCTTTTTAACAACCCCTTTTGGGAAAAAAGTCTGGTTAACTTCAGATCCTAATATTTAACCAATTGTTCTGTAGGATCCCTAGACAGCAGCCATCAGACAAACATAAGTGTTATCCCAAAAATAGACTTCAGTTTTTCCCGTTTGACCTTTGAATTATCTGAAGTGTGCTTTGCATCTTTTTGCTGCTATCCCATTAAATCTTGCAAGATCAGCCAAATTGGGGATGGAAGACCTCAGTGGCAAATGCAGGTGCTTAGGCGGTAATTTTGGTAATTCATCAGATGTAATTCTTTCTCAATAGATAGTGAAACCATTCCTGTGCTCCATATTAGGCGAAAATTTGTGCTGTTGGAGGTGATAGTGCTTAAAATAGATTTCGTGCACAGGCTTAAACAACTTTTTCTCTCCTGCAAGAGAGAAACTACAATCCCAGTGAAGTCTAATAATAATTTTATGCTTACTCTAATTACTATAGTAATTGTAGTTGGGTAAATGATTGCTGACCTCACACTGGGAGTGATAGACTCCTGGGTGTGCAGATGCATTTTTTTTTTTAACTAAGAATCTTCTCCTTTTTGCTATGTAAGTAGATGAATAATCTCTGGGTCGAATAATCCAAACATGTTTTTTCCACTGGGCTCTGAGGGAGGGGAAACTCCAAAGACTCTTAAAACCAAATGTTAAATACTGTTTGTAAATCTGAAAACCAAAATGAAACAAAAGCAACAGAACAAAACAAACCCACTCAACCAGTCATAAGAACATTCACATGGACACGAGTCAGACTGTAGGCAGCGATGAGTGTCCTTATTTGTAGTCTTGCTTGCCAAGCCCTACAGAATTGACAAAGGCTTATGAAATTTCTCTGATGGGTGCAAACATCAGTATTCTGGAAAGCAACAGAATGCATTATATGCATGGTGGGTGCCTAAAAATTCCACCTGTTTTTTTTCAGGTTGTTACATTCTTCTGTGTTAGTCTGTCAAAATTGTCACTTGCTCTTAAAAAATGACATTATTTATATACCCTTTCCCAAGATAGAATTCATCTTCCTAGTACAATTCACGTCAATGCTTCAGATCCTCCTAGATAGGGATGTATAAACTTGAGTCCTTCCCTGTGTCTGGAAACTGAGTTATACTGCTAAAAGGAGAGGAACAACTGCATACACTTGTGCTGTGCTGCTTTTTCTCTGGTTTAACAAATCCAGATATAACTGGCCTCTCTTGCAGTTTAAGGTATGGTGTGGTGAAATCAGCAGCAGTGGGAGTCAGGTTTTCCTGAGCTGTTTCTCTTACATACATGTTTCTGGAATTTAATGTTCTCTCTTAGGAGACCAGTGTAACACAGCGTAGGTCACAAAATATTAGCGGCTGACAGGTGGTGCGATGTAGAGGTTTGAACATTTACCCTTGTGACTTGAAAATGTGTTTTGTGTTTTTATGTTGATGATAGGATGAGGGAAGAGAATTCCTTTACAATGAGAACACAGTTAAGGAGAGCAATAACATCATGGATAAATGGATTCTTTCTTTCACCCAATCACTCATTCAGTTCTTCAAAGCTGAAATGGCAGGTATGCATGTTTGGTCGGGTATGTGTACAGGTGTTTCATTTTTGATTTGAGAACTCGCATTCCATCCAGCGATTTCCACATTTTCCAAGAAATGTACTGTTTAAAGGAAGGAAATCTGTAGCCAGCTGCCGAAATACATGGAATGCTGTTGTTCTGGGTGTTAATACAGATTTTGCTGTGCTTGTTCTTGAGTGTGGGGTTTTTTTGGTGTGTTTTTGTTGTTGTTGATTTTGTTTGATTGTTTGTTTTTGTCACAGCTAATCCTCTGAGCTCAGTGATGTAGCCTGTTGCTGTAACTAGATATTCTGCAGTGCTTGGAGCAATTAATAATATTATAATAGTAACTGAAAGACAGCAGTGAAAAGGAAGCCAAATAGAATTTGGGGAAGCTGTTAAGCACTGGGTTTTTTTTTGTTTGTTTTTTTGTTTGTTT
Organism: Chloroceryle amazona; assembly: GCA_027560015.1. Classification (NCBI taxonomy): domain Eukaryota; kingdom Metazoa; phylum Chordata; class Aves; order Coraciiformes; family Cerylidae; genus Chloroceryle; species Chloroceryle amazona. Next base: position 29,026 of record JANHFX010007429.1, read on the forward strand.
GTTTTTAAGTTGGCTATATAAAATAACTCTGAAAGGTACAAGAGCATGGGGAGTAAGTTTTCCCCTGCATGGTTCCACAGAAAGGGTTTCTTTGTAATCCTATTGGGAGTGTGTGCAGCAGGACGGAACAGCATTAGGATATTGCATAGCTGTAAAATGATACTCTCCTGTTTTTAATCCTTGCATATTGTCTTTTTTTCATCATCCCATACTTATCAATGCTCACATTATATTAAGACTATTAATTGCAGAGAGAAGGTGCTCTTAGAGCCCCCTGAAGCAGTTGGTCTGATCCAGTAAGCTTACAAACTTGTAGTTCAATTCCCAATGGAATTTGAAGAGGTTTTGCTGCCTTTAAGGGCACTAGAACCTAGATATTAGAAAGAAGGTGGCTTTTGCCATTGTAGTTCTTGTTCATGAATGAACAAACCACCACCCCTGTGCCTATGATCCTGATTTACCCTTAGAAGAATTTTTTTTTAGAAGCCTTCTGGAAGTGTGCTTGGGCTCGGGGAAGGAAGGTATTAGTGGGATAATAGATAATGAGGAAACAGCTCAATGCCAGATCTGGGTTCATGAGGACACAGGACAGTCCTCTGCTTCAGTGAACTCTTGTATTCAGCCCTCTTAGTCATGGCACTCTCACCAAGAACATCTTGCTACAGTAGATAGAGTAGGTCAATTTAGTAATAACAAAATTCAGGTGAGGTCATCTAAGAACTGCCCATTAAGAGAAGATACAATCCTCAAGCTACCCAAATGAGGAACATGATAAAAACTGTCTGTTGCTGATGAAAAGAAAATGTCTGCTTCCTAGAAGTTTTGTCCTTGAAATTTGGTGGTGGTGAGTGTTGGGTTTCGTGTGTTGCCGAACAGAAATGCTTCAAGCCGTTTGTGCCACGTGTGAAGGAAAATACCCCATGGGACAGTGCAAAATTAATTTCTGAATGTGTACGTGGGATCTTGAATTAATGCAGAGTTTAAATAGAAATAGTATTTGCAGAGCATGGGGGTAGAAGCTTGAGTTCTCTCTCCTGGATTTCTAAAAGGAAGATGGAGCTAATAAAAAGGGCCGTGTCAGCTCATGTCTTGACAAAACAAGATGATCCTTCCAAGCAGGAGAAGGAAATTCCTGTTGCAAAATGACATTGTAAAGACTTTCAAGACTGTGGTGTTTGTATTAACTGCTACTGTCCTGTGTTAGATCAAAATAGCATGATGTGATCTCATCAATTAAGTGACACATCCCATATGGAAGTGATTAATAAATATGATTTTTCAATTTATTTTTCTGCATAAACTCTGAATTCAGTCAGACAGATATTAATGAGATGCAGTAAATTTGTGTACATGATACTCTCATGGTAATCTTCTTAATACATTTAGGATTTTTTTCTTCTTTTAAATATTTTTACTTCATGTGATTAGAAGTAGGAAAAATGTCAGGAAGAGGCAAGGGGAGATTGTAATGGTCAGTGATAACCTCAAATGTTAGGTAAAGGAAATAAATTACACAAGCTTCATTTTAGAATCCAAGACTTTGAAACATAAAAAAAAAAAAGGCAGAAGCTGTTATAGATGTGGCATGATCTGAGCAAAAATAAATGATTGCATGGGCCAGCTAATGCCATACAACTGTCACATGCAAGATGTATTAAAAAAGAAAGTGTCTCTGCTGTGTCTAAAATACAGCTGAGGCAGTGGTACTGAGGTGATAGTTGGGCACTGTCTGCCCAAGAAATGGCACAGTCTGCACTGTAATGAGGTGTTCCTGCATCTCTGTGTGTCATTGGCTGTAAGAACATAGAGGCTCAAAGCTCAAAAAGGCAACGAGATGCCCCTAACCAGACAAATACTGCAATTGAGCTTTGCTTCTTCAATTTAATCAAATGCACTTTATAGCAGAGCTAAATTTTACACCAGTTGCCTGCCTCCAGAAAAATGTTTCCATTAAGTAAAATGAATAATTGTGCCCCAGTTTCTACTGGTAGCTTGAATAGCCAGTGGTATTTCAGCCTCAGTGGAAGCCCTGTTGGTTCAGCACTGACCTCTCCTGAATAGGCTGAGGGTGAGAAAGGGAACGTGCCTGTGCCTGCACCAATGTTGAGATGCTTTAGAGAGCCTGGAAAAACTCCAGGCATGTGTAACAAGCCTCTGCTAATCCTGGCTTTGGGAGAGCTTTTGACTTCCTAGGATGGACACAGTTGGACAAAAGGAGACAACACACACCAGAAAGTAGTGTTACTTCAATTATTCATGAAAAATTAGTGAAAGTGTGGTGTAACCATATGTGTGTGTTTGTGAGAGCTTTTTTTGCTGTTGCATGTTCTCTGGTTTAATAGAAGCCCCAAACTAGAGCTGTAGATGCTATCTTCAGGAGTGCTGCACCTTGGGTGGCTGTGGGCCAGTAACCTCTGCAATAGCAGCTGGTGGAGCTGACTGAGCTTCACTTCGCTAATAACATGCTCATCCAAATGATAGCTCAATTAGCTATTGAGTAGTAGTATAGTTTCTCCACTAAACCTCTTATTTTATGGTGGAAATTTCTGGGATTTAAGACCTGTCACAAACAGGATAAGTAGTAGGATACTGGAAATATATTATGGAAAGTAACAATCCTCTGTGTGGTAAGGGCAGGTTAAAATTCTGTATTTAAAACCAATAAGCCTTATTATATTTTTTTTTTACTCAAGTGCCCAATACGATGACTGAAATGGAAAGTGTGTGCATGTATTTCTAGTGCATGCATTGCCTTTCTTGTGTCAGGGAAAAGTGATACTCCATTATTTAGTTTGTGAACAGGGATTGCAGCTCTTGAGGGGAGAAGTGCATGTTTCTAGGCTCACTTGAATCTCTGGTTAAAGACATACTATCCTGGAAGGGTGGGGGATTTGTTTGTTGTTTTTGTTTTTGTTTTTGTTTTTTGGAGGGGGGGGAAGGCTTTTTTGTTTTGTGTTGGTTGGTTTTGGTTTTGATTGTTTGCTTCCTTTTAGCCAGTCTCCTAACCAGATAAAACATACCTAGAAGAGAGCTTGGAATTTTTTAGGGATACCAATTCCCACATAAATAACATCTTCCCCACTGTGGGATGAATCTTGTGAACATTTCCTTTTTAGGTTTAAATACAAGTACTGTGCCTTTAAAAACACTTCTATTTTAGAAACTGCAGTGAAAAACATGGTGGAGCTTTTAAAGCAAAAATCCGTTTTATTCAGTAGCTGCTTGGTTAATGAAGGAGATTCAGAATAGAGATCAAAAAACTCTCTGCTTTTAGAGAGCTACAGAAGTTTTTCCATAGAAAATGGAGTCCTATTTAAGGTCCATCCCCTTTTTAAGGTCCATCTCTCATGAACAACTGAAATTTGTTTTCCCAGTTGCATAGTGATGCTTGTGATGACCTTTTTCATGCTGGCAGCACTCCATGCTTTTAAGTTATACAGAACTTGAAAATATCGCTCTGTTTATCTTCTTACCTCGTCAGGCTCACTGGTACTCTACATTCTTTTAGCCTACTGTGTTACTTAGAAAAGTAATAAAAAAATGCAATTAATTCAGGGAGAATTGATTGAAGTAAGTGTCTCATTTTAAATCTGGTGAACAACAATAAAAAAATTGTCAGTAATTAATAAAATTTTATTCTATGAATCTACAATAATTTCCATTAAACTTACAGTGACTTGGCTGTATTTAAAGCATGTGCAAATCTAGGATTTGCCGAATCCTTTGTGATTAGTAGTCACTTATCCACTATCCTCTTTACGAGTCAGATAAAAGCATAAGGCTTCCATAATGCGTTTTTGTGGGGGATTAGGGAAGCAATTTGGTGGTAGATATGTTTATCTTGAAGCATGAGAATTGATGACACGTGCAATTTCAAAATACACTTTTAACATAGCAGTATGTCTAATCACTTTTTTGATTCTGCTCGAATTCTGTGTTTAACACCAGAGCTACAAATGATAGTGTTTTTCTAAGTGAGGAGCTTGATATGGAGGGCAAATACTAACTACAGTAAACATTTTCCCTTTCAGCTTACAGGCTGTACACTGTAGTTCCTCGGTTAGTGAAGTTTGTTGATATTCTCACCAACTGGTATGTTAGAATGAATCGCAGAAGACTAAAGGTAGGTATCTCCTGCAATTGTGTGCTGTAAACAAGATTCTAGTAGACTATGCTAATTTAATACATGGCAGCTTCATGGTGTTACACAAACTTTGTGATGCTGCATTTTAAATGAAATCAGTGTTTACTTGATAGTCCTTGCTTTATGAGGAAAACCGACCACCAAAAATGCCCAGTAATTCTCTTTCACTTACTGGATGAGACTGAGCAAAATGAATACAGTTTGGAAAACCAGTCTGTTGCATTATCACAGGAAAATTGTAAATGTTATTGAAGTGCACTTACTGATCCTAAAATTGTCGTTGTGTTTTTTCTTGGTGATTTCATTAAATAGGGTGAGACTGGGACTGAAGACTGTGTTATGGCCTTGGAAACCTTGTTTAGTGTTTTGTTCTCAATGTGCAGACTTATGGTAAGTACAGCCTTATACTATAACCATTTACATTTTTAATGCAGTTAATCTAAAAGCATGCATCTTTGTGTCTAAATGGACTATAGAGAGACTAACACATGGGGAGAAAAAACATACTGCTACTGATTTGTGCAGCACAGTTCATTTTCTACTTCCCCCTTTTATTTGCATATCTGCGCTATGATACTGTAAAGGAGGCAAGTATCATCTGGCTGATAGACACATCATTTCTTACGTGATGCCCAAAAGTACCATGTAAATACCAGGAAGGAGGTGAATAAGTGGCAATTTCAGTGTTTATTTCAGTCTGTGTTTTGAATAGTGTCAAGAGTTCTGCATTGAAGACACTGTGTAAGCATTGTTTTTACTGAACTGTCCTTATGTAATTCGTAAGTATTACTGATTCATAATGTACAAACAATAAAGATGCTGATCAGATGTAACATTACAGGCACCGTATACTCCATTTATCACTGAGCTGATGTACCAGAATCTGAAGACACTTATTGATCCAGCCTCAGTTCAGGAAAAGAATACTGAAAGCATCCACTACCTCATGCTTCCCCAAGTGAGGTAAGAGACGGCTGTTCTGTGGCAAACTGGGGGCTTGGTTTGATTGGGTTTTGGTTGATTGTTAGGGTTGTCTTTTCTGGGGTCTGTTTTTTGTTTTTTTTTGGGGGGGGGGGGTGGTGGTGGGGTTAAAGTGTTAGGGTTTTTTATTGCATTTCACAGAACAATGCTCCTTCAGTTGTATTTAAAGCTATTTTGCATAACAAGAAACGAGCTGCTTTAATAATGTAAATATTCCTTTGCCTCGGGAAGAATTTTAGCATGATATTAACACATTCTCTTCTAAGAAAAGTTTTGATTATGCTTCAGTTAATGTTAGTCTCTTTGCAGGAGAACATTTTTTCAGGCGTTTTTATTCATTTCATTCACAACTGTATTTTGCATCAGTATCTCTGGACTTGATATGATATGTATGCAGTTTTAAAGGAGCTACTCAACTTATGCAGCTACTGAAATCAAGGAAGCCACACTTTCAGAACTGTTCGCTGCTAGTACATTTGAAACAGGATGTGAATGTTAGACTAGTAAAAAAACCAACCCCCCCAAAAGACAAAAAAAACCCAACCAAAACAAACCCCAAACAAAAAAAAAAAACAACCAAAAAAACCCAAACAAAAAAAAAAACAAACCACAACAACCCCAAACAAACCAACTAACCCAACCCTGCCTTGTCTCAAAATGGAAGGTTGTTAAAATGATGAAGTCAGGAAAGATGACAGGACTGTCTAAAACATCAAGCGAAAGTGTCTGGAATTTCTGGAAAACATTATAAATTGAGATCCAGAGAGCTGGTTGCATTATAGGCATTTCACTGGCATTCTAAGTATGCTGTTTATATATTTTTGCATCTTCTTATGATATTATGAATTTAAATTTTCATATCAATTTTTCACATTGCCCCAAATAGGGCATAACTGTGTGTCTTGTAGGAATTTCAGAGAATGGGGTAAAATGTTTTCAGTCTGCTGAATCAGATACAATGAAGATGAAGCAATATATAATAATAATATAATAATGTTTTCTTTTTAATCTAGGGAAGATCTCATCGACAAAAAAATTGAAAGCGCCGTTTCTTGTTTGCAGTCTGTTATTGAGCTTGGACGAGTAATCAGAGACAGAAAAACTATCCCAGTAAAGGTTAGAACTCTAACGTCTCACTGTCAATACCTTGGGAATGTGCTGTAGCTTTTTAACTGTGGGATAAGCCTAGGAAAATTGAACAATACAGCAAAGAAAAATTCCAACAATAAAATACTTCGAGTGATAAATAATAATTTCTGAAGTTCTTTATTTTCAGTTGGAAGGATAAAAGTTTCTGTTGTGTGTTTTTTTTTTTTTAACTTCTCCCCAGTATCCTTTAAAAGAAGTTGTTGTTATTCATCAGGATGCAGAGGCTCTGGAAAACGTGAGATCTTTAGAGAAGTATGTACTTGAGGTAAGAACATCATGAACATAATGATGCTTAACTGGATTGTGTATGTCAGTTACCTAAACAAACGAAGCCCTGGCAGTATTAATAACTGACTAGCTAAAATGAATTTGAAGACGACTTGTAATGAAAGGGGATATCCATGGTACCATGTACAGAAATGTAGGTATATGACTGAGGATCTGCAGTCAGCTGTAGTATTGAGAAATACTTAATCGCTCAAACCGACCACAAAGGACTAAGAGGCTATTAGAAGAGTTCTTTTTCTTCACCAGTGAAAGGAAAAAACATTTCCTGAATGAAAATAAGACAATAGTCTACTGCATGTTGTCAAAGAGGTGGATTGTGAAATTTGTCATCTTCAGTTTACGGACATTAAAAACCAGTTTGGCAGTAATTGGAAGGGTTGGTGGAGATAAGGAATTCCATGTAAGGGACAGTAGGGAACCAGTCAAGACTTTTACAAGATGTTCTTTAGGAAGTAAAATGTCAAATAATTACTATGTTATTCTGTACAGTTTCTTAAACTCATCTTCTCCTGTGTGCCCCTGCAATACTCTGCTAATGTGTGTCCATTAGAGAAATGCAGCCTGCCCAGCTTCTAAAGCTTGGTTTGGATAAAAGCCCCATTGTTCAAAAGAAAAGTAACCTTTCGTGGTTTTCTGAGCTTAACTTTCTGAAATTGCCTGCACTTTCTGCTTTTAGTCAGTCATGTAAAAATCCCTACTATTATAAGAAGCAAAATGAAAAAGGAGAATGTTAATACAAAAATTTCTTATGTTTATACTATAAATAAAGCTTTTAAACTTCAGTACTGCATTTCAGAATTTGCAGTAAAGGCAAATTAGACTATTTCTAGAGTTGTTGTCTTTACTCTTTATGTTCAATTAAACTTCATTACAAATAGACTTCATATGCATCTTCTTTCACATCTGTTATATACAAAAGAAATCAAATAGTAAAAGGCAATAGGGAGAAGGGAGAGTGTTTCAGCTATGATGAGGAATTTTGATGATCCACAGTGATTTTAATTCAAAAAGAAAACGGGAAAAAAACCACAAGAGCTACTATGCCAGTATGCTGTTTAACTTTTTGCTAGGCGTTGGGGCCTTCAAAACATCTTGCAAACTGTTCATTCTTTGACTTAAATCTCTCATGATCATGTATTCGATATCATGAGCTATGCTGCGTGTATTTTTTCAGTGTCAGCAGCCTGGAGACTTTGTAATTGCTTTGCTGAATGGGGAGTTAGAGGTAGTATCTCCACTCAATAAGACCTGGGGCCTTTCAGAACCACTCTGGAAGGCAGCGAGGGAAGAAGAAAGGCTGGTTAAGCAGTGTTGTTCTTTCTGAGCAGTCTTAATTTCCTCTTGCTGCAGTAGTCTTACACTGGGATAGATGATCACTTTCCACCCAGATGTTTCATTGTGTTCCTTTGGGAGATAAGCCATGACTTCATTTTGTAACTGCATGCGTTTTGGGAAGGAAAGAATTGCATTTTGAATAGCAGCTCTTTGCTAAAAAAGCAGAATTCTAAAGGAGATGATTTGGTGTTGATGGTGTTGGCAGAATGCATCTTCTGTCCGCAGGAAATTCTTTGTGTGTTGTATCACCTTAGGACCTCTGTACTCCTTAAGAGATGATATAATACAGGACTGGTGTGTTCAGCAATCTGTCTTTAGTTTGTGTTTCTGTTTAATGGTCTCTGGATTATTAAGTAAAATGTATTTCTATTAATAATTGACCTTGCTGTCGTCTTTCATTTGTCAGAATTTGTCGCTTCCCAGATCAGTTTATATACATTCAGGACAGAGTCAGTTCCAACTACATGCTGGTAGTACGTGAAGCATAAGATTATGATACTTTCTATTAAAGAGATTATTTTCTTCCATAAATGTTTGTAATATTTTGCCTTGACTAAAGCCAGTGAAACAGATCAAAGATACTTGATCTATATGAGGTACTTTGTTTTATAATAACCATTAGCAGCACAGTATTGAAGGATTTTTGCCATTGCCCAGAAATGGCATGGCCCTTATACACCTGGCCGTGGCAGGTTAATGATTTTGTTTTCCTTTCAATAAGGTACCTTCAGAGGGTTCTCCAACAGAAGATCTCGTCATGTGCTTAAAATGTATTGGAACTTTTTTAGTTCAAGTTTTCCCTGTAAGATCAGCTGCTTTGTCTTGACAGAGAACACAAATCTGCATCTACCCAAGCCAGATTAACTCACTTTCCTTGTCTTGGTGAGAGCAACTATGTCACTCACAGAATTCAAGAGTTCACTGAAGCTGTGGAGGACCTTTTCAGCTTCTTTAAAAATTACATAATTATGTATTATTGGAGCAATAGCACTTTTCCCCAAGCCTAAGGGAAGGCTTCTAAAAATTCGGGGGGGGGGGCAGCTTCAGAGCACTGGCTTAGGGAGTCATGGCTCAGTGCCCAAGATTTCAAGAACAGTGTTGAATGCTTCTTGCTTTTAGTTACTGTGGGACTTCTCTTCAACAATTGTGCACTAAAAGAATCTTAATTAAAAAAGTCTTAATTGATTTGCAAGTGGGATTGTAAAGCTTTTCTGTCATCTTAGCGTATTGATTATTTATCTTAGGCTTGGCAGCTGTGATGCTTCACTTCAGAATTGCTACCATTATTAATCATTTCAATGCTTGGATCTTTTTAATAACAGAATTTTGTGAAATTTAGGTTAGTGTCTGTCACATCTATTGATCTGAAAGCTGGATTTTATGGAATCCAATTTTAAGGGAGATGAGGTTTGCTTACTCAAAATACTTCCAAAAAGATAGCTGCCAAAATTTGCTGTCAACTTCTACAGCTAGTAAAAGGTAACAAAGAAACGTTACCATCTGGTAAATTATTACATAATTGTATTGTACCAAAGTATGTTTTACTATATATATTGATTTGCTACTGCAAACAAATTAAGGTATGTTGTATGTGGCGGTGAGTTGCAACAAACTCAAATATCTTTACGGAAGCAGAAATACAAAATACTGTCTATTGCCCTATTTTTATTATGTATCTTAAAATTCCGCAAGCTGATGCTGAAGTTTAGTATATGTTTTACTGTATTACACAGCAATCAATCTAGTTGTTCACTAGAATAGATCAGACTGAAAGGGGTCAGTGAATACAGGAAGGCTGGGTATGATTACCTGGGCTATACTTGCAGCTTTGTTCATCAACTTACTATGTGTTGACAGCTTTAGACCCTTTAGTTACTGCCAGCAGTGTGTTTCTGGTAAATTTGTAGGTGCCAGAGGTACTCCATAAGAAAAATCACACCATTTAATTTCATGCAGTTGCTGACAAAAGAAATGGAAAAATATACATGTCAATTCTTCAAAACTGTCATTCGTTGCTTTTTCAGAAGTAGCTGAAGTCTTTGATCAGCAGTCTTACTCTCTCATCACCAGAATGCAGCAACTCACTTAAATAAATGGATTTTAATATTAATACTGTCCAGAGTATAGAGTTATCACACAAAAATAACCACGCTCACCAAATGAAATAAATCCAGAAGGCTTCTAGCAACTGAATACCGCTGCATTTTATGCATTAGTATTTGAGGCCTTTTACAGCAGAAGAATGGTTTCCTAATCTAATTAGTACAGAGAACTTGTCCTGATGGAGTTGGCTTGTACGCAATTTAGCTAATCAGGCCCAAAGTCATCTTTAAATTTGTGCTGTTTTTTGGATTATTATTTCTTTTTCCCCATGAGTTTGTCACTTACTACTTGTGGGCTTATTTGCAACAGTACCCCATGAAAACTGATTTTATGAAGTACGTAATTTCAATTAGATTTCCTAAAAGATGTATTAAATAAAATTAAATTCAGTTATATTCTTGGCTTCTCATACCAGTAGAACTTCCTAGGGAATTAGACTGTAGCTCAGAGGTTGTATTTAAGCATTACTTCTCAATCTAAATGTTTGTCTACTTGTTAGTCCTGTCATGCTGATGCTAACATTTACTTCTGCTTCCTAAATGACTTGGACTAGCATGCTTGCCAAATGCACTTGGTGATTCTGTGTCACACTGATGTGAACTCTTAACAACCTTCTAGTGGAGATTTAAACACAAAATGCTTCACATATTGGGCAGCCTGGCAGACAAAGCCTGCTGAGTTAGAGCGAAATGTGCTCCAGATATGCACAGGTTTGTACCTGTAGAAGAGTTGCATGTTGGCAATTAAAACTTTCCAACATCTGTCCCTGGTAGGTTACGCCAAGGACAGAGGTTGAGGCTGTGTGAAACTGGAAATGTAGGTATCAAGTCCTGCCTTGTGCTGGATTCTTAATGGCTCTGCAAAGCAGGACAAACCCAGACTCTTGAAGACAGAAAGTAACACTGGGATACAGTGCTCTTATTTACAGGAGGTATACAAAGATGACATTGCTTGGTGTTATTAATAATGTGTGCAATGTGTTTACTCATTGGACAGAATTAAGTGTAGAGCAGAGAAGTCTTTTCATGTGCCTGCTCTTAGGAGATGAGTTTCTTTTTGCACTTGATGGTACAGTCCTGCTCACCTCCTCTTGTGGCATTAACTTCCAAGGCTTAACTACTTGTATGTGTCTTAAAACCATCTCTTGCTATTTTCCCTGTACGCTCCTTTACTTGAGGGGTTATTTGGGGATTTGGTGAATAACAGCTTTATATTCTTTACCCACCTTTTTAATACTTTTTTAGATGTCATTTGTATCCCTCCCCCTTCAGCTTTCTGCTCTCCAAAGAGAATGTAAAATGATCAATCACAGTTTCTTGGTTAAATGTATACTGAAAGGACAGTTTCAGCAACGGTTTTCTTCCTGAATTTTGCCAGGCTGTTTTCTAATGCCATTGGGCACGAAGGTAATAGATTTATCTCTTCAGGCTGTTGTATTGGTAAAATAAAAAAAGCTGTTGAATAAAGGATTTGCTTTGAGAGCTGACTGGTGTCTGTTAAGAACACAGAAATGTCCACCTATGGGCTGGAGATGAGAATAGAACCTTCTGCTGAAGGAGGGTTTCAGTTATGGTTTGGTTTATTTGCTCTTGCAGTGTTGGCAAATTCCTTAGTTCGTAGAGACAACCCTATTAAACATCTGCAGATGGGACCTATGACTTCCCCATAACTGTGGTGCCTGGTTTCGTACCCTTTCCACAGCTGTCAGAGGTGGCCATACTTCAGCTTTTTTGTTTTGTATTTTTCTCCCCTCTTGTTGTATTTATATAGGAACTTAATGTACGTCAAGTGACGCTATCTACTAATAAGGATAAATATGGAGTTCGGTTGAGAGCAGAACCAGATCACATGGTGCTTGGGAAGCGTTTGAAAGGTGCATTTAAGGTTGTCATGGCTGCGATCAAAGAGCTGAAGAGTGAGCAGCTGGAGAAATTCCAGGAGACAGGTACATAGTGGTGCAAACCCATAAAGGATGCTGATGTTGACCAACAAAGATCCAAAATTGCAAGAAAATCAAGCATTTGCACTTAATTTGTGTATATTAATTGAGCATTTTCAGGAACAATGAGAAAAGGATCCTTCTGTGGGGAAACATAAGGCCTATTTTCCTGGTTTTATCCCTATTATATTTTGTGTTAATGAGAATAGGAGAAAAGTTGTTTTCATTTTTTTGCTGACAGTAGATCAGAAGTGGCCACATGTCCTAATCTTACACTGGTCTTCTTGCAAGGAGATATTGCACTGATATTGCAAGGCCAAAATGAAGTAGAGAAGAAACTCTTCTGGAAGACTGAATCAGATTTGAAATAAGAATACCTGCAATAGTTTTACTCTAAAAGCATTACTGCAGTTCCAGATTTACAAGCGGGTATGAATTTTGCAGCTATATCAGTTTAGGTGGCTGCTTAAACATAAATTCTGTTTTAGTTGTCTATACAGCTTAGTTTTAAGTTTTACTCAGTTTGATCCAAATGGTACAGAAACAGCTGCTGAAGTGTCTGCATTTGCGTGCATTCTGCTGCCTGTTGAAGAGTTTGTCTGAAAAATCTGAATGTGAGATAGGTCAGTGCTTCTTACGAGTGTTTAGCTGCATTGCAAATACATTGCAATGTATTCATGTATTTGAAGTCTGATTCTTGTTTAAAACTTTTTGAATGTGAAGGATTTTTATTTTACTCTTGATTGTGAGAGATGCTCTGCATCTGCTAATTCTGCAGGCAGCATTGTTGTAGAAGGGCATGAACTCCATGGGGAAGATCTTCGTCTCATGTATACCTTTGATCAGGTTGCAGGAGGATCTGCCCAGTTTGAGGCACATTCTGATGCTCAGGTATGTTATTGGTATTGTAATTCTTCTTGTGGTTTTGTTTTCGTTTGTTTTGGTTTGTGTTGGTTTTAGTTGTTGGTTGGTTTGGGTTTTTTGTTTGTGATCTTTTTTTTTTTTAATTGGTTTGTGTGTGTGTGTTTGATTTGTGTTTGATTTTTGCTGTTGTTATTAAGGGAAGAATTCCTCTAGAAGTTATATGAAAATGGTGAGGTGAAAGCTGGTGTGGGTTTGTTTGTTCAACAAATTGCAGGCGCTTATCTGCTGAATTTTCAAGATGTCCAAGTACTCTCTTCAACATGATATTTTTTATGTGAGCGGCTCTATAAAAAATGTACTTGAGTGAGTTCGTATCAGTTGTTTCAAGTTTGCCACCTGTTCAGCTGTCTTCTGTGCACTCAGGTTTTAGTTCTGCTAGATGTTACCCCAGACCAGTCCATGGTGGATGAAGGAGTTGCCCGGGAGGTGATTAATCGCATCCAGAAGCTTCGCAAAAAGGTTAGATAGTGATGGTTTGGACCAAGACATTTTAATTTTCTTTTAAGCAATCTTTGGGCAGTATGCAGCAGCAGCTGACCTTTTTAATTAAACATGAAGCCGTGTATCATTTACTCCTCATATGTAGGTTTCTGATAGGACATAGATTACAAATCATTATTTTCATTCTGAATTCCCCTATCACTAAGAACAGTGAGCTTGCTATACATGATCCATAGCGAATTAACTAATGTATTTCTTTTACTGAACGCCTCTTGGTTTCTGTCTTTAGCCCCGTAATAGTGGTTCGGTCCCAGATAAACAGCTCTCAGGAGCACCTGCCTTCTGCTAAGAATGACATTCTATACTGTCTCGGTTCCAGTGTGTTACGCCAGTTGGGCTGGTGAGAGCCCAGACATCTGAGTCTAGGACTGCTAAAAGAAACAATCTCATGGCTTAGGAAATTCCAGGAGGCCTTTCTGGCACTGCTTTGTGTACCTACATTAACGATTCTGCTCTACATTGTTCTCATCGTACATACAAACGATGCTGTCTGACCTTGATGATAAAGCACTTTGAGGCAATGTGAATTCCTTCTCTCTGCAATACTAATGCAGAATGAGCAGCACTCCCTATCCCCATTTAATGCCCAGAAAGCATGGTCACTGTGGAGGTGATGAGAAAGCTGAGAAGTCCTCTGGAGAGGATGTTTAGTAATGTTTAAATTGGTACAAAGAATTCCAAAGGTTTCAGAACCTGTAAGTTCAAAAAGAACTCACAAGACAAAGCAATCCCCTGTCCCCTTTTGCACATCCACACTGCGAATGTGGAGCGTGTTGTTCTATGACTTACCTAGCGTTTCCCTACTCTACTAATTTGGTGGCAATGTGGTAGAACTTGTATCTTTTTCAGACTTAGGCCTAAAGAAATCTTGCAGGAGCTCTAAATGATGTGTAAGGAAATTTTTTTTGTACACGTTTTCAGGAAAAGATACATTGTACAATTAAGGCTGCATGAATCTTCAGTATAAGAATTAAAAATTACAAACTTGTACCAAAATAGTTTT